>WBNH01001509.1:21130-116152 GCA_013401255.1 Urocolius indicus | reverse complement strand
AAAAAACAAAACCCACACCAAAAGGAGGGAAACAGCAGCTCAGCACAGCCCCAGGCACCCACACAATGCACACAGAAGCCTTGGGGTGAGCAGCCCACGCTCAGGGGGACTCAGGCTGGAAGTCAGCACAGTGCTGAGCTCACTCCTTCCTGCCTGAGGTTCCCAGCACAGAAGAGGGCTGTGGTATTTCCCTTTTATATTTTTTCCCTTTTCCTGAAGCTGCAGATGAGATCCCATCCATCCCAGGCTGTCCCAGGCTCAAATTGTGCATTCTGTTACCTGCACTCATCCCCAGCAGTGGTAACATGAGATCCAGGTCCCTCCTTGTGCTAAATGCTTTGCTGATGCTAAGGGTCAAGAAAATCCTCCAACAGCCTCCCCCTGGCCAGAGGAGATGGAGGAAGAGGCTAAAAAAAATGTAAAAAGGGAAGAAAAAGGTTTGTGGAAAAGGGAAGTGACTTACCCAAAATCACGAGCAGGAGGGAATGGTGCCCAAGCAAAACCTGGATGCACATTCATCACTAAAAAGACAGCTTTTAGCTAAAAGCTTGCTATCTAAACCCCTGTTTCTCAACTTAGTCCTGAGCCATGGGAAAAATCTTATGTCACCCAGCAGACACTGGCTAAGCACCTTGTAAGAGACATCCCGTGCTCCTCTACAAATCCACCTCACTTGGAAGCAGCAGGACCTAGTGATGGGCCCAAACAGCAGCAGGGATAACTTCTACAGCACAGCCAGCACATTGCTGCGAGGGGAAAACCCTGCTGTGGGTGCAAACAAAGCCTGCTGTGGGTGCAAACCCTGCGTGGGTACTGTCAGTGCACTCACCACAGCCTTTCCCACAGGCTGCAGCATTGCTTAGCACCATTCTCTAGCTGACAGCATGGTGGTGCCAAACCACAGCGTGCTCTGCTGTACCCAGGTGCCACCAGACCTTAAACTGTATAGTTTTAGGTGCTTTTTGCCCCCTCCAAGAAGAAGATAGCATCATGTCCTGACTCCAACCTGGCCCCGGGAGAAGGGTCTGCCCAGAGGCAGCCCAAGGGAGGCCAGGAGACTCTGGGCACAGCGAGGCTGGAAAGAAAAACCCTTCTCTGGGGCTTCCCACTCGGCTGTCACACACTCAAGGCACATCCTGTTGATAACACCTCTATAAAAAGCCTCACAGGGGGTTTGCTGGTGCATAACAGGCTCTAAACTATGTACTTATACGTACATAGATATTTATTCCTCAGCTAGTAACAAAGGACATGCTGGGACAGCCTTTGGATGAGGCATCCAGCAGGGTCTGCCCATGCAGTCCTGCAGCAGCCTGGGAGGAAGCAAGAGAGGAAAAGAGGGGGGCAGCAGTGCCTCTGGGCCTTTTGCTTCCCTCTCAAAGCACTTGTCACTAACTGGCTCTGTCACCAAGCCTGGACACGGGGCTGCCAGTGCTGACCCAGGACACAAGGCTGTCCTTGCCTTGCTGCTGTCCATTCCCTCATCTATGGATTGTATTTCCTTTGTCTCTCCTGTCACCAGCCAGTAACATGGAGCTCTGGCTGAAATAGGCCATTAAAATTGAGCAAAATCAAACAATCGTGCCCCTAATGAGAAGTCAGGATTTCCCCATCTGACATTTCCCAGGAAGGGGATGATGCAGCACTCGCTAATCCTTCCTGCAGCTCCCTCATCCTCGTCTCTAGCTGGTCCAGGACCCTCACAAAGCTGACCAGTTCTTTGCCCAGCACCCAGCTAAAGCCCAGCAGGGCGGGACAGGCACCACCCAGCACTATGCCAAGCCTCTGTCCTCAGTCTCTTGGCTGGGAAGATGAGCTCAGTCACACATTAGACTGGACCAGTCCCCTCAGGCCACCCAGCCTCTCCAAGGTACTATCAGAAGGGATGAGGACTGAGATCCAACCAGGGAGGTTTCCCTGGGATTTCAGCAAGTAATGTCATGCCAGAAGACACTTCTCCATGTCACCATTTCTGTTGGTCCCAGCTCCACTCTCCAGGAGCTGTTAGCAGAGCTTGGGTTGTTCTGGGATGATGAGAAGCCACCCTGGCAGATGATATCCCATCAAATGTGTCACTTGTAGCGAGATCAACTCTCCATGAATACAGAGGAGAGTCCCTTGTGCCTCTGCTTCTCATCCCAAATACTGGGCCACTCACTGGGAAATAAACTGCATCTCATCTCTTGCAGCCAGAACCCATAACTTATCCCATAACTGGATCTCTGTCCCTCATGGGGCAGATGGCACGTGCTTCCCCCTTCAGCACCATCCAAACAAAACACCAGTGAAGAAAAGCAACTAACCTGCTAAACATCTGCCAGGTGTTTTCCTACCATACACCTGCTGGAGATTCCTGGGAATGGGGGAGCACAACCCACAGCTGCACAAGTGCTGGGGCAGAGCTGTGCCCGAGCCCACGGGACAGCAGCGGCCCTGCAGCCTCTCTGTGCTGCCAGTTTTGCTGGCAGGATCCTCGCCAGCACAGCTACCACATTACCAAATCCTTCAGTCAGTCTTTAGGAGATATAAACATACTCCAGAAATTCAGTTTAACACAAAGCCAAAAACACAGCCTGGGATTTACAAGCTGAAGGAAGCAGAGAGAGGCACCGGGCCACAGAGCAGATTTGTTTTCTCCACAGCTCCAAAGCTTTTGCTGCCCAGATATTGATGTGAGCTGCAGAGAAAAGGAGCTGCACAGAGGCCAGGACCAAGGCTTGACATACTAGTGATGGCCCTTGCTCTGAGGTGAGATGGGATGTACCAGCTTGGAGCAAACAGGCTCTGTAAAGCCACCAATGTCTCAGTTCTCCCTCAGCCAGGGACTCAGCACCCACCTCTGCTTTCTGCAAACAGAAGCGAAGTCATCTGGGAGCACACCCAGACACAGCCTGGATCTGTCTGGTGGGAAAGGGCACTGGCAGCAAACACAAGACCATGTTTTCTTTGTGTTCACCTTTACATGTCTGACTTGCACCAGGGGAGGTTGAGACTGGAGATTAAGAAGGACTTTTTTCCCTGAGAGGGTTGTTGGACACTGTGCCAGGCTGCCCAGGGAGGTGGGGGAGTCCCCAGCCCTGGAGATATTGCAAAGACACACAGCTGAGGTGCTGAGGGCTACGGGTTAGTGATGGGCTTGGCAGGGTGAGGTGAGGGGTTGGATTCAGTGATGGTCTTTTCCAAACGAAATGATTCTATGACTTCAGCCAGCCAAGTATTTGGGACAGATCTACATCAAGAGACGGAAAGTGAGAGATCTTCCAAGGTTCAGCTGCAGCGTGGAGTTCAGCTGAGCCTGACCCCTTGGGGCTGTTGCATTCCTGGAGACAGGCTGTGGTGTGCTGGGGCTGGGCCAGGGGACCCACCTCAGGCCAGAGCACCGCTCACACTGCCTGTCTGAGGAAACCCAAGAGGAGAGCCGCCATTCAACAAGCTCAGACAGCAGCTCCCTACAACATGACCCTGCACATCCCGGGCCCTGGCCCGGTGCCCGGCGGGCTCTGCCTTCCATCGCAGCTTCCCCAGAGAGTGCTGGCCCAGGGCCCAGCCCCTTCCTCCAGCCACAGTTCCCATGGCAGGGCAGCACCCTGGGGCTCAAACAGGTCGTGGAAGCACCTGCAAGCCCCAGATCAAACCTGGCCCCACGCCTGGGAGCAGAGCAGGCGGCTGAGGCACCGGAGGCCTTCCCCACCATCACCCCCTGCTCCCAGCCACCGGACACCCACGCCATGGCACTGCTCTGTGCTCAACCCCATCGCTCCCCAGACAGCCTCAGCTTTGCAGAGGGCCACCTACAAACCCAGCCAGGCAGCCACAAAACCCCAGCCACGGCTCTGAACGCTGCTGCCTTTGGGCCTCCCTCTGTTTTTACCCCCAGCAGCAGAAGCAAAAGCTGGATTTAAGCAAGAACCAAACGAGTGGAGGGTTAAGCTCTGCAAGGGCAAGGCAGAGCTGCTGCTGGGATGTAGCAGGCAGAGACACGTGAAAAGCTGATTTCCCAGATCGCTGGCAGGTCCAGGGATGGAAGGAAATGAAGTGGATGCAAGTTCAGGGTCAAGCTAAGGCACTCGTTTCAGAGCTGAGGGTTGTTTTGTTGTTTCACATAAGCTGCTGCTTTTTTTTTTCCTTCTTCCCCTCTTTTCTTTTTTTATCGTTTTACAAACCACAGAGGAACACTGCGAGGGGAAGGCTTTGTTGTAAATGAAAAACAACTCGGAAAGGTCTGTTTAGAAACTGGCAAAACAAAAGGGGAAAGCAGGCAGGGCAGGGGAGGGGGGCTTCCTCCCCCCTCCCAAGGCCTGCAGGCCAGAGGCAAGGGCACCAAAGGAAACCCTTGTTTGACCCCAAACAAGCTTTAGTCAGAAATCCATCAGGAAGGATCAGACACACCCCTGGGCTCCAGGGTGATGGGGACAGTCCCCATGCTCCCTTGCCTCACTTTCCCCAGTTTCATCTCCCTCCCTGGGCTGCAAAAGCAAAGGCTTGGGGCTTGGGGGCAAGTGCTTTGCAAGTGCCCCTGGGAAGCATTAATGATCTTGGAGAGCAAGGAGAGAGGAAAGCTCCAACACCAACACCTCTCTCTAGATCTGTCCCGAGGTGTTTGCACACTCACACAACCACGTGGCTGCAAACCACAGCTCAGCAGGGACACTCCTGCTTTGGGCATGGGGACAGCACAGAGCTGTGCAGCTCCAGGCAGCCTAGAGCAAAGTGTAGGTTAAATACCACACTCTGCACAACTCCCCCGGGCTTCCCCAGGGCATCTTCCCTGCTTCTTATTTACTTCTGCTTCCCTGCTTTAGGAGATTCCCTTCTCCCCATCACAGGCAGCGTAAAGGTCCCATCCTGCCCTGTCCTGGCTGGAGGAGCAGGGCAGGAGCAGACCAGGCAGCAGCTCTGCCTGCCAGAGCCCCAAACCAGCCAGCCAGCCTCCAGATGGACAGTCTGATCAGAAGCCAGCTGGCCTCAGGGCTCAGCTGGCTTCTCCCTGCTCCAGGAAGCGTTACTGTCTGGCTGCTGACTCGACAGCCCTGTCTCAGCTCCTCTTCAAGCCCCCAAAAATGTCCTGTTGTGAAGTTTGGTCTTCAACCTCTCTTCAAGCATCTTCGCAACCAGGGCTGCTTCTTGGTGGACTTGGTGGATCTCCAGAGATCAAAGCTGCTTCTTCTGAGCACCCCTTGAACTGCAGCCACTCCAGCCCCACTCCAGGCAGGGGCTGTGGGTGCACGGGGCTTGCAGGGAAGGGAACGTATCCCCTCTTTTGCAGCCTTTGCTATAGCCACGGCTGGTTTTAATCATCTAAGGGAGGGGGCTGCAGGAGGAGGATGCTGCAGAGCACAGTGTCGGGGTGCTGGCCCCGCTCCCTCTGTGCTTCCTTCTGGAGCCAAGGCCCAGCTGGGCTGTCCGTGAGAAACGGGGTTCTTGGCTGCCTATCCCAAATATAACCCAAACGATGGAAAATTCCAGGAAACGAGCCAAGATGAGATGCCGAGAGGGGGATGAAGGCCCAGCATACGGGCTGGGGGAGCTGCAGACAAGCCCTGAGCACTCAGCAGCATCTCCCTGCTGCCAAACCCTCCCTGTGCCAACCCCACACCCTCTGCAGTGCCGTTGGAGACCCAGGAGAGGTGTGAGCATCCTCCGAGGCGGCTCCTGAGCAGCCGCAGGACTCGGAGCCCCCCACACCCCAGCTTCGGCTGCTGCCCAGGGGCAGCTCTGATGCTGTTTCCCTGGCCCTGGGAAACCCCCGGCTCCTAGAGAACGGACCCAGTGCAGTTTCCAGGGAGACTACATTTGCCTTGCCTTGCTCTGGCTCTGTCCCCCTCCTTGCCCTGCCTCCCTGCCTGGCCACCAGCAAAGTAGCAAAGCAAAGGAGCAAAGCAGCAGCTCCCTGGTGCTCAAGACGCACCGGTAAAGTTCCTCCCAAGCCACCCAAGACGCCTCCGAGCAGAAAAGCAAAGCCCTGTGTCTCCAGGCTAGAGGAAGAAGGTCCAGTTCATTTTGGGACTGATACCTAGTGGGGTCTGGGGCTTTTAGGAGGTACCTCATTCCTGGGGGCTGGGCTCTCGCTGCTGCCACTTGCTGGGAACCCTGCAAAAGGTGTCCAGAGGTGTCTTGACTGCTCTGGTTCAGTCCCAGGGGTGATTTACTCCTCCATCAGCGCCGTAATCCCAAACACCGGGAGCTCCAGGCGTGCCAGCTCAGAGAGGAAGACGAGGGGAAGATAAGGCAGCTGCTGAAAACCCATCTCCACCGGCTCTCACTCGACTCCTCCCCTCACGACTTTCCACCCTCCCTCCGACACCGGCAAAGGCGCAGCCGGGACCGTCCCGGGCGGGACACGGCGGTGTGCCCGTACCAAGGGCTGCTTGCCCCTGCGCTGCCTCCCGCACCCTCGCACAGGCTCCCTCGCTGTCTGCAGCCGAGCCCAGACACGCCGGAGGAAGGGGAAGAGCCTTCTGCAGGCGTCCGTGCCCCGGCTGGGTGAAGAATTGCTTCCTTTTTTTCCCCCCCCCCCCCCCCACGCCAACACCACCCACCACCCAACCCCCCCCACCACCACAAACAACCCCCCAACNAGGGGAAGAGCCTTCTGCAGGCGTCCGTGCCCCGGCTGGGTGAAGAATTGCTTCCTTTTTTTCCCCCCCCCCCCCCAAGGCTAAATCCCAACCAGAGCTTAACCCGACCCGTGCTTAAAAACAGCTCCCCAAGGAGCATCCTCAGGGGTACACCGCCGGCTCTTCTCACCTCAAACGCCCTTCCATTGCGGGCTTCCAGCGCCGAATCCCCTCCGCTGCGCTTTCCGAAGAAACAACGAGCAGGCAGGAGCCGGCGCGGGGCTGCGGCGGCCGCGGGGCTCCTCTCCGGCCGCTGATGTCACATCCTGACCCGCCGGCAGCCCCGGGAAGCCCCCGCGGGAGGGGGGCGACGGGTCCGGCCGCGGGCAGCCGGGAGCAGCGAACATCTGCTGCAGGCTGAGCTCCGCTTCGGTGTCCAACCGCTGCCCGGCTCCGGCCCGGGGGAAAGGACATCAAACCCTGCACTGTTTTTTCCTCCCCATTTCATTTTTTGCCGAGTCCCTTCGTCCTTCCCCCAGCACCCCCGCACGCAACAGCCGGGGGTTTCGGTGCCAGGCCAAGCTGCACGCCGGCCGAAACAGAAAAGCCAGAGAGAGGGGAAAGGAATAACAATAAAAAGACAGAAAAAACTTACCGTGTGTGGGTCTGGGAGGTGGGGCGAGCTCCCATGCGCGGCGTGGGGCTTAAATAGTGCTCGAGGAATGCAAACCTGTGCCAGCACGCAGGGGCTGTGCTCGGGGCTCATCCTGGCACGGTTGGGAACGCTGGCACATGGGTACCAGCACAGCTCTGGGCAGGGAAACGTTTCTAGGCTTTGCTTAATTGTGTGTTAAACTCGGGTTCAGCCTATTTGGGGCAGGCTGGGGAGTGGGCTGCTGGGCACGGTGGGGGTAAGGAGCAGTGGGAGTGGGAGAAAGAAATCCACACAGGCCGAGATGGCAGGAGCATCTGGCTGTTGGCTGTGGCTGCGTGACACAGGAGGCTCTAGGCTGAGGTGTTTGCCTCCCTGAACTCTGCTGGGCTTGTTCCCTATAGTGTGGCTTCTCAGCTCCAGGTGACACCAGGGGTTCCCCTCGTGGCACAACGTTCACCCACAGGCTTTAGAAAGGTGGTTCTCACCTGCAGCATGTTTGTGCAGCAGGGAGGGTAAAACCTGGGGGTGAAGTACCCTGCACGCTAGGCTCCTGGGGCAGGAGGGAAGCAGGAGCTGTCAGGCACCTGTCTGGATGCTCCTTGCCAGTTGAAGAGGGAGTGACACACTTCCCTTGTCAGAAGAAGGAACAATACCTGTGTCAACCAGCGACTTCATGAAGTTTGATAGCAAATGTGACAGTGGTTTTGCAAGATTCAATAGCAAAGTACGCTGGGTTATCTGAGGACAGGGTCAGATAAAACTGTCAAGGAGAAGTTCTCATTGAGTCCTGAGGCTCAGAAAGGATCCTCTTGCATTCGAAACCCCTCCTCAGAGGGGAGTTTAGGTGTGGCTGGGTCTGTGGTTTATGTTTAAAGGATCATGCATGCACAGCCAGTCCTTTCTCTCAGCTGAGATGTTAAAGCTTTTTCCAATGCACTTGCCCAGTATCTGACACAGCGAGGATTCTCTCAGCCTTGAGGACTTACCTTGACAGGGGACCTTAGCAACACTTACACATACCTAAAGGGCAGGTGTCAAGAGGATGAGGCCAGTCTTTTTTTCTGTAGTGCCCAGGGACAGGACAAGGGGTAACAGGCCTGAGCTGGAACACAGGCAGTGACACTTAAACATGAGGAGAAACTTGTTTGGTGTTGAGGTGAAGGAGCCCTGGCCCAGGCTGCCCAGGGAGAGTGTGGAGGCTCCTGCTCTGGAGGTTTCCAAACCCACCTGGGCACATTCCTGTGTGACCTGATGGAGGGGAACCTGCTTAAGCAGGGGGTTGCACTGGATGAGCTCTGGAGGCCTCTTCCCACCCCCTCATTCTGTGATTCCATGATCCCTACTCAAGGAGAGATCCCAGTGTGCAGCCTACTATGGAGTAAGATAACTGACTCCTATTTGCACACTGCCTACAGATGGTGGTTTCTTCCAAATCTGCTTAGAATCAGACTGTAGACAGCTCTGGCCACAGCTCAGCTGTGTGTAGCCCCACCCCAGCACCCATGGGATGCTTTATAGAAGCAGAGTCCTTTCCAAACCAGCCTTGCCCCACTCCTGAGCGAATCTCTGTCACAGCAGATAGCCTCAGGTCAAACCAACACCCCTAAAACCAGCATCCAGCTCAAGGACCCCAACAGATTTGTGCTGGTTACTTGCAGAACAGCCCATGCCTGGCTGCAGCAGGTTCAGGCAGCAACAGCAGCTCCTTTTTTTTGGCACCTGGAGAAGCATCCCCACAGCTGGATGCTCCCTGATTGCACAACCACAGCCACCCTCAGGCCTAGCAGGGGCTGTCTCTCCACCCCAGGGACCAGCAGGCACACCACACTCCTCCCCAAAGGATGCAGGAAACCACAAAATGTCCTTGGAGCAAACGAGCAGGAGGCAGAGGTCTGCAGAGCAGATGTAACTCCCACCAACTCATGCCAAGCCAGGAGGAAGCTTTCAACTGAAACCCCATCAAAAAATGGGCACAAATCCAAAACTGAGGAGGCTTGGCCATACAGCAAAGACCCCAAAGGGGACTCATGGCCAAGGTTTAGATCCAGATGAGATGGAGCCAAGATACTTAGAGGCGAGATGGGGTCCTCCCACCCTCAGTGGTCTGGAGCCAAAGGAGAGGGGCCAGGAAAACAACACGAGGGCTGCACTTACATCAGCTGCAAGCCCAAAAGTCCACAGTGGTGAGCAACACTTCCTGGTTAAGGAGCTACAAGGTTTTGGAAAGCTCACAGAGCAGAGGGCCCAAGGTGCCACAGCAGCCCAGGGCCCCAGCTGGGGAGGGGGGGTGGGGTGAGAGTTGCTCAGGAGAAAGGAAAAGGCACGAGGGGGCAGGTTTGGGGCAGAAGGGATGTGTTATTGTGAAAGGGCATCTGTCCAACCTGGAGGAAGGAAAAGGGGGGTTGGCCCCGCTCCCAAAGGCAGGTGCATGGCTGGATTCATGAGGGGAAGGAAAGCAGGAAGGGAGAGAACTGGGAGAGTGAGGCCCAACGCGGCCACACACAGCTCCGGGGTGCAGGGAGCCCCACAAGCCTCCCTCCCACTGACCAAGAACATGCTTGTTGCCAGGCAGGGTGTAAAGGCTCTGTGTGCCTGGCAAAAGGCACTGTGGGTTTGCTCTGTCTATTCCCAGCAAGGCCAAGGACGTGCCCACAAGGGTTTGCCTCAGCCAAGCAGTGTCAGGAATAGCCACTTCTCCCTTTCCACTCCTCTGAGTCCTGTGCAAGCTCAGGGATAGGGACTGAGAACTCCCTCAGCCTTGGATCAGAGGGCACTGGGGTCTCACAGGTTTTAAGGCACAGGGGAAAAAAAAAAGCAGGAGCAGGTGAAAAAGCACTGGGTCAGCATTTTCCCCCACTTCAATCTGCACTGCCTTGATTGCTGCAACAACTAACCTTCACAAGCCAGGGCAGCTCCCCAAGGAGCAGGACAGGCTCTGGCTCCTGCTGACCTGGGCATACCTCCCTCCTGGGCCAACAGAGTGGGGTGGGCAAGCCAGGGGTTAACAAAGAGTCAGTGGCTGCAAAACTTGTCGCACAAGTCAGTCCTGGTTTATCTCCAGCCTGCAACTGAGCACCAGGCAGCTGCTCCCCCACTGCCAGTGGGACAGGGAGGAGAACGGGGATAGAAACAGTGCAGTCGTGGGTTGAGATAAGAACAGTGTCATAACTAAACCAAAACATACTAGCAATTATAATAACAGAGTAATGACTGGAATGAAAAGGAATATAGCAAAGAGAAACAAACCCCAAGAAAACCCCAGGGCTGCACAATGCAGCAAACAATGCTCAAACCCTGACCTTAGCACAAGCACACACATCAGCACCTACATTTCAGAAAGGATTGAAGGGTTTCCACTTTTTCATTTGCAAGTTAGAGAGCTTACCCACACCCTGGCAAACTTGTTAGGATCTGTACTCCCTCAGCACAGGATCATCTGCAGGAACACAGATCACAATCTGGATGCAGGTGGTGCAAGAATACAGTAGGGACACAGGACATCTAGGGCCACACCTGCAGGAGAAGCCCTTGCTCCCTCCATTAGCCCATCTCACCTGTGTTCCAGGGCCAGGAGATGGAGGAAAAAGCTGCAGGTGGTATCACTGACTTTGCCTTTTCAGTTTGGGTCTTATTTGAAAACGATTCCAACACATGCACAGTGCAAGAAATGTTTCCTTTTCTCAACTTTGCCACTTCTGTCTTAAAGCCCCGAAGAAGTTCTTAGGCTTGGGATTCATCACGAGGGGTTGAAAAAAACCCCAGAACAATGGGATAAAATCAGCATAGCAATCAAGAAGCACAACATTCCCAGAACAAAGCCAATCATTCTTCTGGTTTTTAATCCTGAGAAGGCCAGGGGCCACAGTATACACCTGTGTAAGGAACCTCACACACAAAGTAACAGAGAGGAGTCTGGTTTAGACCATTTGTCCTGTTCTTTTTACTTGATGGACAAGGCTGATAAATTCCACACAGATGAAAAAGCACTGGACCATGCAATTGTTATGGTGGAGGGCACTTCAGTGCACGTCCTGAGAAGAGCCATTGGTGCTTCTCTCTCTCCTGATGTCAGTGTAGTCTGTTCCATAGCTCCCCTTCTGTCACTTCAGATTTCAAACCCACAGCATGCACCAGGAAGTTCTGGGATGGGAAAACAGCTCCTTGCGATGAAGTTAAACTGGGCTGTTTTGTCAATCAGTCTGAATGGCCCAAGCCCTCACAGGTGCCAGCCAGGCCTGACTAGCACATACCTGGGATGTCTCCAGATCCTTTCGGTAGCCAAACCAATCTGTAAAACAAAAGACAGGACCACCCCATCCAGGAAACCCCCCTGGCTTGCTCCTCCCACAGATTAGGCTCTAGGACTGTCAGACCCCTGACTGGGTCTCAGCTCTCTCCCGAGTCCACTTTGCTCCAGCTCTGCTATAACCGACATGTACTTAAATTCACTCGATCTGTGGTTGAAGGTCTCCACTAACTCGTAGGTCTGGGAGCGATCCGTTGCATAGAAGAGCTGCAGCTGATTTGCCAAACACTGTGCTTCATGGACCGCCTGCGGGCGACAACAAAGGGCTCGTTACCACCACCTTCTGTCTGCTTGGAGCACCGCGTGGGAAACGACCCTTCAGCAGCTGAGAGACTCCACTGCTGCTCACCGAATGACTCAGGATCAGCTCACCTTTAGCTAATCCTTTAACGAATCACCTCTCTCTCGTCCCTCACCTGCTTACACACTTCAGTACTCGAACTACCTCAAACTACTCAGAGGCAAAACGTGGCTTTCAGGATCCCTGCCCACCTTGAGGCACTGGAGATGCAGCCAAGTCTCACCTTGCCCTTCTTATACTTGGCCTATTTGCAAAAAATGGATTGTTTACTCTGAGATACAACATGACAAATGGTTCAACACACTGTTTTGGCTTGCTGTCAGCTGGAAACAGCTTTCATTTACATTTTCTTCCATTAATACCCAATTATTTTTTACAATGGACTACAAATACTCAAAATAAGGAGGGGGTGGGGAAGAAGAATGCATGAGCTGAAATGGCCACATAGACTGAGTGAACATTTCCTTCTAGATTTCCTGTGTAGGAAGTAGATTAGGTTAAGGAAATCTAGTTAAAACCAGTCTTAGGGAAATGGGTCTTTTCAAGATTTCACTTTAATTTACTTTTCATTCCAAACAGCATAAAATGAAGAAAGCCAAGGAACAGATTTTTCTTACCAAGAACTTGGAGTCCATTTCTGCTGTCATTAGTACTATCCCTTTTTCCTTCTGCAGCTCAGGGTAATGGTATAAGATCAACTGGCTTGGAGCAGCTTCACCTTGGGTCTGAAGGAGACAGTGAAACCTGTCAGTATCCCATAAAGAACTTCAGCTCTATTACAGATCTGGAGTTTTGATTACAGAACTGTTAGCAGTAACTCCTGCAGAAGCAGTGATTTTTCAGGGCTTAAGGATCAGTTCCAATTAAAAGGTCACTGGTCTTGGTGTTTACAGCAAAGGAGGGGATCTGCAGACTGAAGCTGCATTTTTTTCTTGACTAAGGACTATTTTGCATGCAGAACACCCCCAGTTTCCAGGAAGGCATTTCATCTTACAGCAGATATTTTAGGCAGCTTGCACAAACACTTCTAAAAAGTTTGCCTCTTCTATTTTGAGACTTACTTGACCTCTACCTCATTCTCCATTAGACTGCTGAGATACTTAATACCCATAAATTTACTTATCTACCCACAGTTCATTTGCTGATTTATCCACAATCCATGGCAGGTTTCTCCATATAACTTGTTTCAAGTTGAGCTGACAACTTGTTTGTTAAACCATTTCTCAAGCATTCTGCACTGTAATGCAACAAGTCTGGATCCTAAGCTGTAGTCACTCACCTGAACATTTATTAGGGAAGTGAAGTGCAATTCTGTTCCTGACCACTGTCCCACAAAGAACTCGTAGCCTTCTTTCCTTGGCAAAGCATAGAGAAACTGCAGAGAAATTATTAACTAATTATCTCTTTGACAGAACAAAACAATGCCCCGGCCATGCTGGCCTCCAGCATCAATGCTTTAGTGAGAGAAAGACAACAGGGAAAACAAAGGCATACTTTGCTCCTCAGGAGTGATAGGACAGAAGGAACCAGACTTCAAAGTAGACAATACACCAGCATTACCTTATCAGCATTAGCAGAGAAGCTGGCACATATTTGTATCAGTATTATACCAGACAGATGCAAGGATGGGACAGAGGGGGACATTCAGACCCTGACCTTTGTTGCTCACTTCTAGGAAACTAACAGCAGAAATGGTCAAATATAAGATGAGAAGCATTCAGAGGATTTAATCCTGTACTTTTACTGTTAGAGAACAGGCAGGAAGCATTTTCTCTCCAGAGATTAAAGATCTGTTTGGCTCCACAGGTGAGAGACTTGCTCATTTTCCCACACTGAGGGAAAGGACAAGTTGGGAGCAGAAAACCAAGCAGGATACCTGACTAAATGCCAGTGCCCTGTACAGAAATGCACTTAAAGTTATAAACAACTTTCCAAGCCTCCAGTAGCTCAGGAGGCCAGACATACTTGATATTGCTCTTGGCAATACAGGACCAATACATCAGTCCAGCAAAGCCTGTCATTCAGATCCACAAAGGCACTTCTCTCAACACAGCCATTGCTTCTATCTGAGCACCAAGACAGGTATTTGAACACCTGGATTTTACTAATCCAGCTGATACAGTGAGTGAATATGAGGTTGGGTCACAAGGAGAAGTGTTACAGCTGCACATCCATGCCTTGCAAGTCTCTGCCATACGTACCGATGGACATTTCTGGGCTCTCTTCTGTATCAAATCAAACTTCTCTGCCTTCAGGGAAGGAGAAAGAGAAGTTCAGTTTTTGCAGCACACACATGGATGCACAGTTATTCAGAATCATCTTGTTGAACTTTACAGGCTACAACTTCCATTTACACAAGGGCTCACTGCAGAGGCAGCTGACAACGCTTGTGTGGAAGACCATATTTAGTTCTTAGTTACCTAAATGTCATCAGTATCCTGTTTTAACAATGTTGTCCCTAAGATGCAGTAGCAAACTCTTTGGAAGCAAAGCTTTATTCCTTGGAGGTGGGAGGCCCACGCTTCAGGCTTACATTACATCCTTTCAGTAACAGCTCCACTGCCTCATGTGGTGTCAGCAGGTGAGCAAGATGACATATCCCTGGCCCCAGATTGGGGATTTTTACATCACAGTCATCTGTTCTGCAGGATTAAGATCCAGCCTGGGTATTTAACTCAAATAACATACTTATTACTTAGGTTTATAGTAAAGCCACAAATGGATTTGGCCGTCCCTGATGAATCTTGGCAATCTCATTCACATGTTCTCTGCACTCCCCCAAATCTTTTGCTTGTCCTTTCTCTTCCCAGCACCATAAATTAAAAAAAACTCCTTTAAGGTGTTCAGGAAAGAAACCAGATGCCACTCATCAACACAAAATTCCTCTGTGTGTGCTTTTGAGCACTTGAGAACTATGTGAGGCCTTTCCTCCAGCCAACAAAAAGCTTCTGGCAGAAGACACGGGTTTTTTTCCACCCCTTCGATGACACCATGAACTAATGTGCTTAGGATCTGGTTTGTATTAAAACCTTAAAAGAGCTTCCAAAGCTCCTCTAAAACACTGCACCAAAGAACAGTGCCAGCCCCACTAATGAAAGACCTACACAATCTTAACTGGAGCCCATGGCTTTGGCCCATGGTACAGTAAATGTGCAATCCAAACTATTTGCACAACATCCACATGTTGAGAAAACTGAAACACGAAGGTGCTGGAGTTGAAATCCCACCTTGCCCTTTTCAGGCCCTACAGCACTTCATACATTAAGAATACAGCCTCCCACCGACTTCAGCTGCAGCTCAAAGGGCCAACTGCAAATCAGACCCCAGACCTAAATGAGGTTTCAAGAACTAGAGGAACAAACAGTTGGTGCCCAGCTGTGAAAAAGACAGATTTAAGAGCTCACAATCAGAGACTGAAGCAAAGAATAACAAGAAATCCCAAAGGTTAAAAAAAACACCCTCCTCCAGCCTTATGCGGATGAACAATTAACATTTGGTAAAGCCATCAGGAAGAAGGAAAGTGATCCTATCAAGGGAAGCACCGTGCAAACTCAATGAGAACAACGCTGCCAACATTTTCAAGTGTATCAAAGTAGGTTGGAAGTGATCAGCCACGTGCCAAGCGATTAACCAAGTGCTCCAGTGCTGTCATTTTCAACTGGAGTTCGCTGCCTGTGCTGCAGGGAAGAGGGGAAAGAACTGAGCAGTTCTAGGGAAAAATAAAACCCCACAATGAGAAAATACAAATGCTATTTGAAGAGAGAGTAGGGCTCTGCAAAGAGCTTTGGAGACTCAGAATAAAAAATGCCTGGAAAATCAAGCCAGGCATGCAGAGAAAGAGACCAGCTTTACTGAGCTGGAAGATGTGAGAGAAAAAAAAGGCATTCACATTTTTGGAAACAAAAGCCTTCATTTGGGGCAGTAAGATCACTCAATCCAGAAAGAGTGTTTGTTCTTGAAACCTCAGTTTCCTTCAATGACTGCTTTTAAAAGCAAAAGAATCAGTTAGAAAGGAAGGCTTTGCACAGTAGCTTTTCAAGTGCTTGACTACAGGGGAAGTACTTACAGGAATAACAGCATAAACTGTATCTTTTGCAGAAAAATACTGACTCCAAATCTGCAGGAAACACAGGAGATGGAACAGAGTTAAAAGCCAAGCACTTAGCAGTAATATTAAATGCTTTTATAAAGGTCAGTTGACAAAGACCGTTCTCCTAACAACACTGAGAAGTCTTTTGTCAGTCAAGCCTGACTTGTCAGCTAATGCAAAAGATTTCTCCTAAGGTTCCAGAGTACTCACACCAAAGGATAGATCTTCACCAGGTAACAGAAATGAGTCACCTCTGAGCCCACTGCTTAAGATTCAGTAGCCATCAGAAGTGCTTCTCACATTTTTCCAACATGACTTCTAGAGGGTTTGAGGGGTTTTGTTAATAAGGAACACACAAAACTATTTCACCAGAAGACAAGGCTTTGCATAATGCTCCTCTGTTCTCACAGTCTCTTTCTTCACCCCAGCAGGATTGGCAATGCCTACACAAAAGCTCAAAGGCCTGAATAAAAGGCCAAGTACAGCTAAAAGCCCAGAATTCAGGACTTTTTCAGTTGCTCTTTCCCAGTCCTACTAATGATAATTGCCAGTAAAATCTTTAACCAATGAAATAGAAGTAGAGAAACTCAAAGGAAACTCGTGAGTTACCAAATCCACTCCCTGCTGTAACTGGTCACATGCCATCCCCTGCAGAGCACACAACCACCTCTGTAATGTTCTCCAGCCATCAGGAAAGCAGTTTTCTGCTCACTACCTCATGCCAGATGGCTCCATTACACCTGCTGCTCCCCATGAATGATGATGCCTACAGAGTTTCTCAGCATACAGTCTGATAAGGAAAAAGAAACCCCACCAGCTGCAACTCAAGCTACATCAGACATGTGCAACTGGTGTGACTTGTAACTAGATGAAAGGGAAAACAGGGCAAACCCAAGGAGATACTGGGGAGGATAACTTGATTCACATTGTTGTTCAAACAGACCCACCCACCTCCTCCTTATCCTACTTTAGTATGAATACAGAGGCTCTTGAATGACAGATTCTGCAAAGAAAGATACAAGATGGTAAAACCTTTGGGTTTTCATTCCTGCAAAACAGATGTAGCATGACCTGTATGAGCTCCTGTTAGGATTTCCCTTTGCCTGGCTTTAAACCCAACTTCAGCTTGCTAATGCCAATTCAACTGCAACAATAAGAATTACAGGAGAGAGTTTTTCAGGGCTCAAGTCCAGGTGTACCATTTATCAAGTGAGCACATCCAAGGTGCACTTACCTCTATGGAGAAAACTCCATTTCCTACCACTGATATGCATGTGAACGTGCTGCTTCTAAACCTACATCCATGCTCTGTTTTCCAGCTTAAGTAAAATGTTCATCCTCACAAGCACATTACTATTAAGGCACAGATGTGGAGCCAGCATGCTTGCATTTAAATCCATCACCTGTTTTATCTCCTCTGCTGATTTTCCTTTCACCATCTCCACATTGAGAATCGAATCAAGGGTCTGTAAGAAGAAGCACAAGGAGTTTGGCATGATGACAGTTTCCGATTGAAGGGAGAATACAGAATGAGTGGATGCAATCACAGAGAACAAAACCAAGCTTGAGGAACTTAATTCAATTTACAGTGTGGCTTAGGCCTCTTCATTGCCAAAGAAACTAGCAAACCGTAAGCAGGAACACAGGGAGAAGTGGGTTCACACACTGAGGCAGAACAGATGAGATTCTGCCAGGACACAGAACACACTTTGCTCCAGTTGTGCAGCTCCCCACCAAAGTTGCAAGAGGAGCTGCAGCCTTCCCCCTTCAGGCAGCAGATACACTCTCTGTCAACAGAGCCACACAGAAAGGTTGCCAAAACAGAAGAATGTGAGGGAGTAAACCCATTCTCTTGTCCCTCTGCTGGTTGATCTTCAGAAATGTGCTCACATGCTGTAAAGGCAGCGTTTGGGACAGAGCCCCTGACTAGCAGGAACTTCCAGGGTAGCACAGAGAAAGGACAGGGTAACAAAACCCCAGAGTGCCAGGAGTTTTAAGACTGAACACAATCCCAATAGTAAATTAAAGTAATAGTAGTAAATCCCAATAGTAAATTAAAACCCTATATAGAAGCATTCTATGATTCTATGTCAAGAAGCTCTTGGCTGAAGCACTGACAGTAACAATACAAGTTAACTTACATCCTTGTTTTTACAGCACCCCCACTCCTAACATTTCAGTTTGTTTCCCTTACCTTGTCTTTGGTAAATCCTCCCTTTGATGTCTTTGTGCCCAAGCCTTCTGCCTAGAAGAAAACATGCTGATGCTTTAATGCCATTTATTTGCTTTGATTCCATTTATTTGCCTTCCCTGCCACGCCTAACACTCCTTCTGACAAAAATCTCCTGGGCAGGTGCTCAAGTTTAAGAAGCTTGAAGATCACTGCAGTGCAATTTTAATAAGGTGAACCATTGATTAGGAACAGTAAGTAACAAGATGAGTAACCTCATGTGAGCTGTGAATTTCAAGGCCTGAAAGAGAAACTTAAAAGCAAACTATTGTGCATTTTAGATCTGCTACAAAATGATAAATGATAGAACCACAGAATGGTAGGGTTTGGAAGGGACCTTTAGAGATCATCAAGTCCAACCCCCCTGCAGAAGCAGGTTCACCTAGATCAGGTGGCAAAGGATCATGTCCAGGCGGGTCTTGAAGACCTCCAAGGAAAAAGACTCCACAATAAATGCAAGATCACATTACTCCACATGGCTAAGCTAATCTGGAACTAATTAAAACCTTAAACAAAGCCTCAGGCACAGAAATGAATGCTAAAAAATAGCAAAACAATACACTGGAATACAGACCAATACTTTAAGCCGCCAGAGTGTAAAATCCCAGGGCTCCTTACTAACAGGAACGCCCTATGTTTGCATCGCTATGCTGATCCTATATAAGTGAGAGTATAGGTTTAATACACATGAATTTCCAAGAAAAATGGCCTTGCCTTTTCCTCCATGCACTTGATAAATTCTCCTTGGTTGGAATATCCCACAGGCTGCTTTTTCACTTCGTTTCTTTTTTCCATCCGGGATTCAAACACATCTGGACTGGATCTGAACGGGGAAAGGCAACACTAACAGTCCTGTGGGATTAACACCCTTTGGCCCTTTAAAACATTTACCGTGGCACCAGTTCACCTTCTTAACTTAAAATGCTCCTTTCTTGCCCGTGAAATTCTCTCTTACAGAGCAGATGTGAGATGACTGACTGGTAAGAGACGATGTTGGAGATGACTCTCAGAATGTTAAGGGTTGGAAGGGACCTTGAAAGCTCATCCAGTGCAACCCCCCTGCCAGAGCAGCATCACCTAGAGCAGGGCACACAGGGACTCATCCAGGTGGGGTTGGATGTCTGCAGAGAAGGAGCCTCCACAGCCCATCAGGGCAGCCCCTTCCAGTGCTCCCTCACCTCAACAGGGAACAAATTCTTCGTTGTATAGCTTTGGAACCTCTTGCGTTCCAGCTTACACCCATTTGCCCCTTGACTCTCTCGCTGACTTGGTGCCCAAATACCTGTGAACAGGGCAAATATCCGCCTCCAAAAGCTAATGGTTTTTCCCTTAAGGGCACAAAGCTAAAAATGACCCGTCTCCCGTCACGGACACTCATCTCGCCCCGCGCCCTCTCTTCCCAAAACCAGCCATATCTCCTTCATTCCCCCCACCCCGTTGCGCGTCTCCCTCTCACCTCCGCAGCTCCTGGATCTTGTGGCGGTACTTGTCATAGAAGGGGTTTTCCTCCAGCGCCGCCTCCCCCAGCCCGGGCCCCGGCCCCGTGGCAGCCCCCCCCCGGCACGGCGGGAGCAGCATCCCGAGCGGCCGCAGGGCAGCGCGGCTCCGCAGAGCCGCCCCCAGCCCGCAGCCCTGCAGCAGCGGCCCCGCCATGGCAGCGCCCGGCGCCGTGCCCCGTCCGCCCGCCTCAGCGCTCCGCCGGCCCGCGCCGCCCCGCGCCGCCGTTCCGCTGCCCAGCAAAGGACAGGGCAGGAGCCTGGCAGCGACACGCGGCTTTTATTCAGACAAATTCAAACCTGCGTCACGCGAGATTTGAAATAAAGAAGCGTGGAGGGCTGTAGCTTAAGCCCAGCGGAGAAACACGATGCACGCCCGGCGCGCCCGCCGGGGGCTTGGCTCCTCGGTCCGTGAATGAACCCACTGAGAGGTCCCAGCCCAGGGGGTCACCCAAACCGCACCAACTCAGCCCCACAACGAAGGCAAGGGCTCCGGCCCTGCGCTAGCCCAGCCTCAGCACTCCCTCCCTGTCATTGCCTTCGCTTTCAGACATCGCTTGTTTCCTCCAGGACTCGGTGGGTGCCCTGAGCCAGCCCACGGGCTGCAGGCATGAGCCCCAGCACAGAGCACATCCAAACACGCCTGTCTGCCACTGCCTTTAATGCCTTACCCAGCATGACTAAGACAGGGGGTTGAGGAAGCCTGGCAGCACCCGGCACGGGGGCTTTGGAAAGCAAAGCAAAGGGGATGCAGGCACAACAAGCTGCTGTGGCTACGACGCTGGGCCAAACAAAAAGCCACCCCTGTGCTGGGGATGACGGGCACAAGCCCATCCTACAACAGCAGCGATGACAGCAATTAGCGATCCACTACGCTCTTGCCATGCAATTGAAGCAGCAACACTGGAGAGAGCTGTGCCCCAGCTCCACAGGCAGCTGTCAGTTTCACTACTGCTGCTGAAGAGCCTTCCAAAAAGTAAAGCAGACTGCAACAAAAACAAAACAACACACAGAAAAGTTGACAGGGCCATACAGTAATCCCTTAAAACTTTAAAGGTAAGTTAAATTCCATACAAATCAAACTTCCAAAAATATTTTTGCAAACTCTGGCATATGGCTATGATACAGTATGTACAAATAAAATACCAGAATGGTTACATTTTATTGCTAGGGGTGGGTTTTCTTCTTTTTATTTGGTTAAGGAGTTATACAATGTGTATAAAAGGGTGTGGGAAGCAGCAAGAAGCAAGTCCTGGCTTCTTGCCCTCTCAAAAGCCAAGGTTGGTTGGTTTGGTTTTGAGATACTGTGTTTTCAAACATCACATCACAAGCATTTCCTATGGGGTCATCTCTGTCTTACCCCGACAGGACAGAAGAGCGACAAGTGGAAGAAGCCTAGGCAATGGGTAACACGGCCCCACTTTGTACAGTCCTTCAGTGATACTTCCAGGATGCAATTATGCTTCAAACATCCAGGCTGAAGTCATATAAAAGTCAGCAATTATGAACTGTCACATAAAGTGCTGTTTCAGCAAGGTGGGCAACTTCAACTGACTCACCACACAAAAAGCACCCAACAAGATCAACAATATTTGCAGACGGAATCATCCGACCTGGCCCTGATACAGCCTGCAAGACAACCCCTTCTGCAAAAGGTAAGTTCTGTGTTCCAGAGGGTAGTAAACTCATTCAGTGTTTAGATCCACCACTCTAAACAAACCCTGAAGTTCCTCTGTGGTGACGGAACTTCACCTGCAAAGCATCCCTCAGTACAGAGCGCTGATGTGACTGACCACTCCTGCCTTGCTTTCTACACCCTTCTGTTGACAAAACACAAAAGGTAAAAGGTACCAAGAGGTGATCACGTTCCCAGCAGTCAGGAAACAGCCCACAGATCTACTCTGAGCCCAGCCCACCTGCTCACACTTGCGGTGACCAGGAGCTTCACTGTGATACTTCACACCAGAGTGACCCAAACAACAGCAGATGGAAGAAGCCAGGAATATGAGCAACCTTGTTCCTAAGATCTGCATGGCCCCATCAGCCAGATCACCAGCACACCGCTGGTCGTGCTCAAGGCATCAACTATTCAGGCTGCATTGAAGACTTTTACCTCTTAGACATCTCCAGAAGTTATTTGATACTTTAAGAAAAACCCACAGGGAGGCTCACCTGACAAAATGTGATCTGGATGCCACGCAGCAAAGCTAAAAATGCTGCAAGTGAAAACCCAAGCACTTGGTAATTGCTCCTGTAGGCTCACGATATAAAAACACTTTCAACTCTTCCCCTCTAAAACTAAAACCTGCTAGAGATGGGCATGACTCACCACTCCTGCTTTCCTCTGAGTCCCAACTCATTCATGGATATACTTAATCAAAATATAGAACTTTTGATGAAGGTCTTAACCACCTCTTTTAGGCTCAGTCTTCTGTTATAAACAGCTTCCTACCAACACAGCCCCTGACACAAACTTCCCCTTTAATATGCATAAATTTACTCTAGCTATTTACAAGCAGAATCAAGCCCATCTTTACAAGACAGATTTCCTTCTGCTCTAAAGTGCAGCTCTCTAATTTAAGGCAGATTTCAGTGATATATAAAACCATAGTTTTATTTTAGTATGTACACATTTTAAATTAAGAATGAGAATTCCCTTGGAAAGGAAAGAAGGGGAGGAAAAACAATGTTTCCAAGCTTGGGAATTTTCTGGATCTTAACACAGTCCCAATTTTATGTCCTACTGACATAGAAATTGGTAAATTTCTTTTCAGTAAATGCAAACCAAAAAGAAAAGAGGTGGCAATGTGTACAGTAATTTAGCTCCAAAGGTCAGTAAAACAGGGGGAAAGTGCAGATGTAGTTTTTCATGTCCCGTAGTTTCCTTTAGCTACAGTAGCATCCATCAATAGAACATTTCTAAATATATATCCTATACACCTAATGCTAATCTTAGTTCTTGTAATGAGTATTTCTCATCTCCATTTGTGTCAAATTCCTTAAAGCTCTGTGACTCCTGGGCTGCAGAACCAAGCAGCCTTTGAAGACCTTCATAGGACAGGTTTCCATCAGTATCTTCAGTTGCTTCTTCAAACAAATTCTGAAGATCTGTGAAGAGAACAAGGATTGAAAGGCAGCTCATTTAAATCACAGAATCTCAAGGGCTGGAAGAGACCTCGAAAGCTCATCCAGCCCAACCCCCTGCCAGAGCAGCAGCACCTAGAGTAGGGCACACAGGAACTCATCCTGGGGTTTGAATGTCTCCAGAGAAGGAGACTCCACAGCCCATCTGGGCAGCCCCTTCCAGTGCTCCCTCACCTCAATAGTGTAGAGATTCTTCCTTGTGTTTCTTTGGAACCTCTTCTGTTCCAGCTTGTAGCCATTGCCCCTTGTCCTATCACTGAGAACAGCCTGCCTCCATCCTCCTCACACCCACCCTTTATGTATTTGTAAACATTAATGAGGTCTCCTCCACGCTAAAGAGCCCCAGCTCCCTCAGCCTTTCATCAGAAGGGAGATGCTCTACTCCCTTAATCATCTTTGTGGCCCTGCACTGAACTCTCTCCAGCAGCTCCCTGTCCTTCTGGAAGTGAGGGGCCCAGAACCGGACACAATATTCCAGATTCAGTCTCAGAAGGGCAGAGTAGAGGGGGAACAGAATCTCTCTTGGAATAAGCTGCTCTTCCAGTTTTGCTGCACTATGTCTTACTACCTAGTCATGACATAAAGCATCCCTAAGTTTGTTTGTTGCAAGCTGTCAGTAAGAGTTTAGGAGGAAGGCAAAAAGCACAAACATTTCTGGATTAAATTACATTAAATCTGAAAAGAGTAATCCCTATGCCAGGCCACAACTAACAGCCCCTTCCACAACCCTGAACTGCACACAGATGCAGTCATCCTCCAGGAAAACAAGCTCTGAGTGACTGTTGCTATACCAACAGCACCAATACCACAAAGAGAAAAGTGTCCATTCATTTCCTGCTGCCAAGCACTGCCCTTTCAGTAACTGAAGGGACTAAACAGCAAGATCCTGAAACTATTCATTTCACCAGGCAGCATTCTCTTACAAAAAAATAAAGATGAAAGGGAAAAAAAAACAACTCCAAAACATACACACTCACACCTACTTTGTTTTCCTTCAGTACCTTACTTCTGCCCTTGACTTCTCTCCCAGTCTCAGGGACACTTGGTGTAATACTTTGGCACTCAGTTATAATCCACTTACAATGCACATTCCTGTTGAAATCCCAGTTTCTTTCCTTTTACAAGCTGTTCTTCCCTTTTTAGTTTGTGGGGTCTGAATTCCTTTCTTAAGCACAAAATAAATCTGTAGCTCTCGAGCTTTTAAAATTGACCTCTCTTCTCCCAGAATGCCAGACACTAACAATACTCCAGTCCTCCTCATCTCCTAAACCTTGACAGGAAATATTCAGAAAGAGGTCAGCCTAGAAAGGACATACCTTCAATGCTGGAAATTCCTGGTAAGGACAGATGTCTCAGCTGTCTGTTACTCTTTGTGTCATCATCAGCTGACCTTGAAGCCAGCCTTGAAAGGTCTGTGGGCTCTGCTGTAGTACTCAGACTACTTTCAACTGTTAGAAAACAATTTCTATTAGTCTTACTGAATCTACAGAGTCACAGTTTGGAGAAACAAACAAACAAAAAAATCTGATAAAACCAATTTCTTTTTTGCATCACGGACACTATATGGGATAAAAAAGAATGCTGCCAAATCCTTTCCCAGCACAGCACTGGTGTCTCCTTTTACCAATCACTGAAGGAAGGAAATGGGATGGGTTTTTTTTTTTTGATAGCTACTCAGCTTGAATCTTTCATGCTGTACTAAGAGATGTGTATTTGTAAAACCCCAGATGAACAATAACTTGGAAGCACTTTCTACTTCCCAGTCTGAAAGTGCTGCACAAGCAAATGAAATCTGCCCACCTGGGTGGTTTTCACCTTGTCAATGCAGGGATATATCTTCCCCAACAGCGTGGTCTGAACTTCCATGCTGCTGCTTAGCAAATTAACAAGCAGCACAGCTCTTTTGCAACAAACTACTTCAAATCTCATCTTCAGCATTACTTGGATATATACAGCAAAAGTGCAATATATACAGCAAAAAGTGAGACAGATCAGCAGAGACACAGACCTTTATGTTACAAGAGAGACTTTAAAAATGTAAAACCAGATACACCTGGGTATAAATTTCTAGATTAATCACTGTATGCCTTCAAACACAAGCTACTGATGCATGTGAATCCTGACAGACACATGGAAAGTCACCTTCAGGATTTGTATTCAAAGCTTTCTGGTTTGGAGCCAACAGTTTCCTACCACTTCAATAACCTTTGCCAAAATCTTAAGGAACAGGGTAAGTTATGCAGCTTTATTAGTTATTCTTTGACTCACACAGGGAACCTACAGGTTTATGGAATACAGTTATACAACATTCTCACCATTCTTTGATGTCTCACCGGGTCTGTCATTTTCTGGCTTGCCTGTGAAAGCACTGATCAGCTGAAGCTTCTCTTTTAATTTCAATACCTGAGAATCTCTAGTTTCTGTTTCCTGCATATGTAGAAAAGAAACTTCTTAAAAAGGGCCCCTTCAGTAGACGGGCAAGGTCAGGGGACCTTGTAAGTAACTTCATATATGAAGTTACTTACAAGTAAGAAAGTAACTTCATAACTTCATAAGTAACTTGACTTTTGAGTGACTTGAAGATCTCCAGGCTGATCAAGCTTGAAACAATGAACAAGACTTATTTCTATATCTTTAAACTCTATGGAAAGACATAAGGAATAAATTCCCATGGTCTGTATAAAGACAACAGAATCAGCACCTCACCCTGAAAAAGAGGCAACTGTTTTGCAAACACCAATGTCAAGAGAAAATGGCATTTCATTTCCATATTTCCTACACAAATAAGCAAGACTGAAAGTCCATAATTTAAAAGCAAAGATACTAGGAACAAACATTTACACACCAATCGAATTGCAACTGTTTAAGATGTCTGTCTGCAGTACCGACTACCTTACTGCAGGAGTCACTGTATCTCTGGCAAAGTAAAACCACCACGTTGTTTTTTTTTTTTTTGCCCTGGACCTCCTTTGCTCTCTTTGAGTAGGTTCCAGATGACAGGTTGAGTTCACATCAATCCATGCCTCAAACTGACAGTACAGTCAGTTCACTCTTCTTTCCAGGAGATGGAAACCAACCTCAGCAGCACTGCCTCATCTCCGGCCCACAATTTGGCCATCCAGTTAGTCTGTTAAACTGCCCCACAGACAGATATCAGATCCTTACTGAGAGGCAGCTTTCATCAGTTCCTAGACTCCACCAGTGCAAAGTTTCTCAAGTCAACCCATATTAGTTTTTAAACCTGGATGATGCCACAACCCCATTTGTGGTGTAAGCCCACAGGAGCTGGACTAGCTTTGCCAAGAGCTTGGCAGTGGGGACTGGCTGCTAGAGTCATCTGCTCCACGCTAAGAACCTCCCAGGATTCTCTCAGCTGCAGACACAGATGTAACAGCAGCTCTGTTATGTTAGCCCATTTATAGCTGGAGTGGCAAGATTTTAAACTATTACAACTTCCCTTCCATTCCAATTGCCTTCCTGTCCCTGACATGAGGTGGGTAAGCTGTCACAGAATCATAGAATGTCCTTCTACTCTGGACTTTTAAAAAGAAACTTGATCAGATTAGCCTGTTTGCAGATCTTCTCTCAATTAAGTCTCATTTAAAACATGATTATAAAGACAATTACATGCTCTACTAATCCAGTGTAATCCGTGTTTCATCATTTTACCTTTGTTTCTTTATCTGAATGAGTTTCACTATCTAGTTGATCTTTATTTCCTGCTTTTACAGAGGTAGTTGCATCATTGCCCTACAAGAAAAATGGAGAAGAGCTGAGTTAATTCATGTACTTACTATTTTCTATGAGAAGAGTTTTTTCTCATTCACATTTTTTCAGGTATTCAGTAAACAGGACAAACAGGACAAACAGCTAAACATGAAGACAGTGGGTTACCTACTTTATCACATTCCCATCAGCATGTTCCTTATTGCTGAACATACAGAACATGTTCTAAGAGACTGGGCCCAGCGTGGCATAAAGAAAGCACTGGAAGGATTTATTATTATGGTTTTGGGGTTGAGAGTTTTGTTTTGCATTTAAGCATCGTTGAACATCCCAGAGGCTCACCAAGCTCCTCAGTGGTCTTAACACACCCATGCCAGAGTGACCTCCAGAGCTTTGTGAATCCCATCTCATTAGTCACATGTCAGTGTTCTGGGCATTTTTTTCCTGTACATTCTTGCAGGGAAATAATTACTTCAGAGTATTAAGAGTATTTAAGAGTATTTGTTCAGAAATATGGATCGATTCTAACAGTTTTAGAATTATATCCTACATGTCTGCAGTTTAATTCTGACATTTGCTCTGGTTAACTTTGAAAGGCTGTATCTGCAATGTACAGAAAGCACTGGAACTACTGGCCTGAGGAGACACCCAAAAGTCATCACTTACCACTCTGGTAGACAAGTTGTCTCTTTTGTCCAGATTATTCACCAGAGGGGAGTTTTCTAACAGCATAACTCTTCGGCTAAGGTTACCAATGGCTGAATCCATATTTAGAAGCTTGATGTCATTCACCTTTTGGTATGCCACTATGGTATTATTTAGCTCTTCCAAAGCTGCATACAGGGACTGGCTTTCCTGAAATATCAAACCAGCACATGTCAGTCTATTTGACCTCTGCAGCACTCTTGCTTAATAGCACCGCGGTGACTGACTCAGTTGAACTGGGTAGATTTCAGACTGGCCCTCTACTCATCCTACTGAAAACATCCAACTGGGAGCTTCCAGAAAGTAATTCTATCTTTCAAAGTTTGAAACTGTGCTTCTTCCTCGGGGCTAAGCTCTTTGTTTGCTAGTGTAATCACTTCAGCTGTGCCAGCAAACACAGAAAACCTATTCATCTAATTTTCCAGGGTAAGCTTAGTAACAACACCAACTATTTCTCCTAAGAAAGCATCTACTAGGCATCTTTATACACAAGATTCGTTTTTGAGGAAGGTACTGAAGGTATTAAATGTAAATAAACACTGTATTCCAGTCCAACCCATTCAGGGATATCCAAACAATATCTCTTTTTGTTGCTGAAGGCCTGCTTTCCACATCTCATTACACTTGAGGGCAACCTCAAGTGCCACTCCCAAGATTGCTCAGATTGGCAAATACCTAAAGCTAATTACATAAGAGCCTTTAACTCATTTCCTTTTCCCTGAGCAAAGTACACTTTGAATCTGTCAGATATTCCTTTCAGTCTTTTTACTCCTCACCTAGTTGGAACACAAAAGAACATACTGTGTAACTAGGGCACTTCCCTGCTTGCACATACACAGGAACAAGTAGCAAAATCATCTTCAGTTTTGAAGGATTCTATCTGCACTGTCTTGATAGTTGTGGGTTTTTTTTCCTACACTACAGTGCTGCAAGACAAACAAAGAAGTTTCATACCACTGACACTTGTACCAATATTCCTTATGCAAAGGAGAAAAATACCTTTCTGCAATTTTCTGTCTGATTCCTCTCAGTCCTTGGCACAACAGTGGAAGGAAGTGAAGGTATCTGTTTTAATTCCTTCTAAGGAAAGAAGTAGAAAGTTATGTTACTAAATGCCTGTAAAATGAAAGAAACTAAGCTTTTGAGAACTGTCAGGCTGTAGCTAAGGATGTTTTGCTACAAAGACAGGTCATGTCTAGTTGGAATACTGCCTGCACAAACAGGCTAACTGTTAAAAGTTCTCTATTTCAAACATCTAAGGTCCAAATTTCCTTTAATCAAACCCTCCTAATTAGCTCTACTCCCTTTAATAAGTATTATCATACACATTTCACCGCTATCAAATCCCACTGACTGAATCAAGCTTTAGAATGTGTCTAACTTAAGATTTTAACCTGCAAGTACTCTCATCAAGGTAATGCTGTGTTGCAGTGTATCTGAAAAAAACTTTCCCTGCTCAGTTTGATAGCCCCAAGTGACAGAAAGGTATGAAAAAAGTGAGCAGCTTTCTGGTAAAGATGGTGAGTAACTTCATTCTTATGTGCATCCTTCATTCAACCAAGAAACTCAATATCACCCTGCATCACACAGAAGAAGAGATTCAAGAGGCTCATATCTGTGTAGGAGGAAGCAAAAATCTGCAGGGTAAGTGTAGTAGGGACCAACAATTCAGGCTCCAGAGAGATACACACTTGGTCCCATCTAGGATTAGCTTATTAACAGAGCAACCAGAACCTACTAAAACCCCAAATGTATTCCGAAGGCGTAAGGAAGGACTCCACACAGTTCTTACAAACTTGCCTCATATTAGGAAGGTAACTGTTAAAACACAGTGTTAAATCAATACATTTTTCTTACCACATCATCCTGGAGTGTTTCTATGGATTTCCTGTATTCTTCAATAGCTGTCTGTATATTTTCAACATCATGAGAAACACTGGTGAGCGTGCTACCTATGTTTGCTACTGTCTGGAATAAAGAAGATGACAAAAAACTCAGCTTTCCATGAACTACGCTGTCCCAAATGTGCTAAAACACAACGGTTTGGGTTTGATACTGCAGGCAGACTGCCACAAAACAAAAACGCACGTGACTTTGAAGCGTTCAGAGTTTTCTTTGCAGACAAAGCTGCCAATTTATACCCATCACATCCTCAGGCCAAGAAACAAAACCACACTCTGCAGCATGAGAGCTTAAGCTAGATAACCAAAACACCAGGTTTGCTACTCCCACTCACAAAACAACACAAAGGTTCCAGCATTGATTACAACAAAAATCCTGATATGAAGACATCCTGCCTCCTCTTGACATGGAGTATTTGTACCAACAACAGGAATGCTGACATCACCAATTTATCCTGCCTTAACTGTGTTTCAGGGCTACCCATCTGACACAGCATACAGTGCAAAACTGGTCTGCCAAAGGCTGTAGATTAGATTTTTTAAGCAAGTATTGCCCTTTTAAAAATCAAATAATAGCTCTGAAGCTCCAGGAAAGCTCCTGTGAACCCCGCAGCTACAGTCAGGGTGCTCTGACAGCTACCTTTGCTTCTGACTACTCCCATCTCATCCTTCCTGTGCTGATTTTGGCCAAAACCAGCACAGTTCACCTATGTGAACTCCCTCTACACCCAGCTCTAACCTTAGAAAATAACCATTCTGTAAAGCTGCACTGGTGCTCCAGCAGCTGAGAGCATGGTACCTATCAGAGCCAGACTGTCAGACAGCACATGCACAAACACTAGTGGGAGTTACAGTAACAGGACACAATAATTCCCTATGCTTCTCCTTCAACCTTTAATACTTGACTTCAATCATTAAAACAATCAGAACCCATTGTAAAAATTCCCCTTTTCCTACAACTCTGTTCTGCTCACCAGCTCTTAAGGCACCAAATCATCCCTCTAGTTGCTCAGACTATATTAAAACAATATTCACACAAATCTCCCTCCAGCTCTTCATTTGGCAAATCCAAACACAGGTCTGGTAAACATCATCACTACCCTGGAAGACCTCAGGACACCTTTAGCACCTTTCTTCAGTCTGAACTAAAGCTGCTAAGAGGAACTCCCTTGGTACTCCTTCAGGAGCCTAACACCAGCAGGCAGCTCCTCATTTTCAGGAACAGTAGCTAGAGGAAAAAAGGCTTAAGAAAACTTAAATCCTATTCTAAGAATAGCAGCCTTTTCATAACATCACTCTAGCTTGGAAAGGACTCTTAAGACTATCAAGTCCAACCATTAACCCAGCACTGCCACATCCACAACTAAGCCACGTTCCTAGGTGCCACATCTATACAACTCTTAAATCCCTCTAGGGATGGTAACTCCACTACTTCTCTGGGCAGCTTGTTCCAACACTTCAGAAACATTTTGGTGACAATTTTTTTTCCTAGTACCCAATCAACTTCTCCTGGAGTGACTTGAGGCACTTTCTTCTTGTCCTATAGCTTGTTATCTGGGAGAAGAGACCAGCCACCACCTCGCTACAATCTCCTTTCAGGTAGCTGTAGGGAGCAAGAAGCCTTCTTTTCTCCAGACTAAATACCCCCAAGTTCCCTCAGCTGCTCCTCAGACTTGTGCTCCAGACTCTTCACCGGTTCTGTTGCCCATCTCTGGACACACTCCAGCACCTCAATGTCCTTCTTGTAGTGAGGGGCCCCAAACTGAACACAGTATTGGGAGGTGCAGCCTCCCCAGCATCAAGTACAGAGGGACAATCACTGCCCTGGTCCTCCTGGCCACACTACTTCTGATACAAGCCAGGGTGCCAATGGCCTTCTTGGCTACCTAGGCACACTGCTGGCTCATGTTCAGCTGCTGTCAGTTAACATCCCCAGGTCCTTTCCCTCTAGACAGCTTTCCAGCCACTCTGCTCCCAGCCTGTAGCGTTGCTTGCGGTTGGTGTGGCCCAAGTGCAGAACTCAGCACTTGGGCTTGTTAAACCTCATGCAATTGGCCTTGGCCCATCACTCCAGCCTGGCCAGGTCCCTCCAAAGAGCCTTTCTGTTCTCAGTAGATAAACACTCCCACCTAACTTGGTCTCATCTGCAAACTTACTGAGGGTACACTTGATCCCCTCATCCAGATCACTGATAAAGATGTTAGACCAGGCTCCAACACTCAGCCCTGGGGAACACCACTGGTGACCCGCTGCCAACTGGATTTAACTCCATTTATAACTCTTTGGGCCCAGCCAGCCAGTATTTTTACCCAGAGAAAACTAAATCTATCCAATCTATGAGCAGCCTGTTTCTCCAGGCAAATGCTGGAGGAAATGGTGTCTCAAAAGGCTTTCTTAAAGTCCAGGTAGATCACATCCACAGCCTCTCCCTCATCACTAAGTGGGTCACCTTGTCAGAGAAGGAAATTAGGTTTGTGAAGCAGGACCTGCCTTTCATGAAGTCATGCTGACTGGGCCTGGTCACTGGGTTGTCCCATATGTGCTGTGAGATGGATTCAAGATGATCTGCTTCATGACCTTCCCCAGCATCAAGGTCAGACTGACAGACCTGGAGTGTTCCAGAACCTCCTTCCAGCCCTTCTTGTAGACGGGCATCATATTTGCTAACTTCCAGTCACCTAAGACCACCTCAGTTAGCCAGGATTGCTGGTATTCCAAGAAAGGCAGGTAATTCCAAAGACAACTGGACAGATCAGCAGGAGTGAGGCTACCCATCTACCCACACCCACTGAAGTTCTCCTGTGAGATGAGAGCTTGTGCAACATGGATTTTTTTTTTGACCTCTGTTTGTAAGTCTTGAAACCTGTCACTTTTCCTTAGTATGAGACCTACAAATCACTAAAGTTATTGTATTTACACCTCCTATTTTTCTACGCTCATTACAATTACAATACAACTCCTGGAAGGATTGCAGCTGTTCAGCCTTCCAAACCATAACTGCAAGCAAGGTAAAAAGCAAGAGAGAAGTGGAAACAGATGGCACCTTACTTAGACCCAACAGCAGCTACTGAAAAGAACTCAAAAGTTCAAGATCTTGGAGTGAGACCAAGGATGAACTTCCCTCTAGATGAAAAAGCCTTGCTGGTCATCAGATTGTTCCAAGCTGAAACCTGTTGGCCCTAACACTTTGTCCTGACAGTACTAAAGACAGCAAGGTGACAATGAAGTGTTTCTACAGGTATTGCTTTAAGACTTACCTCTGACATGACACAGTAAAAACCCAGCATGCTTTTAACAGCAAATTAGAAGCTTAAGAAATAGCTTTGTACTCCTCCCAGAAAAAGAAATCCTGGCAGCCTGACCTGTCAAACCACACTAATTGTTCTGCATATGACTAGTTTGGTGATGATACATTAATTTTACAGGGCTAGGAAATGACAAGTGGAAACCCACAAAAGCCACAAAGACTGGACTGACATTAGGTGTAGCCCAATACAAATGCTTCATTGCTAAATAAACAGAAGTGCCATGGAAGAGCCAGGGAAGTTTCAATGACCTTTTCTTTCAATCCAAATAAACAGGACAAATCTTTGGTTAACAAAATGTGTTAACATAAGTCATTTTAGAAGTAAGGTTGAGTCACCCATCAGGGCCCACCTTCAAAGGGATTGTCAGAAAACCATCCCAGTACAACTCAGGTTTTGCTGGGCATGTATTGAACATCAAGAAACTTCCCACAGTGATGTTCCAGGCTCACAGGTCTCAAGTTAAGCCCCTGCCCACCTCAAGACTGCCAATGCAGACCCAGATGTAGACCCATAGACTGCTCAAGATGAGGAAGTTTTCCAGAAAGCAATCTATTTTCATCTCCAATTAAGAAAAAAAAAAACCTGAGCAAAACACCTATTTGCAAGCAGAGTTGTAAAGCTGCAGACACAAGTGGTTTTGCAAGTGTTTTAAATGGTATTAAAGTTAACAACCTGAAGGAAAGCAACCAGAAAGATCAGCTCCCAGGTAAAGAAGTGACAACATAATTCAAAGAAACCTCTCTAGAAAGGGACAAACAGGGCTTTCACATTTTTTTTACCTGACTTACATTACCATGCAATATCAAGTATATGAAGTCCACTTTAAAAACAAGAACAACAAATATTGCTTATGTGCAATTCAGGTAACTCCTGTTGTCACTGCTGTCCCCAAGGGCCCAGCCACAACTGAACAGCACAGAACACATGTAGCAATGGCCACACTTAAAGTACTTGCCTTCTCAAGTTTCTCTACTGTGAGAGGAAGAGAAATCAGATCAGAAGCAGACTTTATGTTGTTTTTGAGATGACTTACTGTTGAGGTCAGTAGTGATATCTAAGAATAAAGAGGAATATTCAGAATTAGTCAACATAATCCTGATTCTGACCATCACCAATACCAATGACTTAATTCACACCATCGAAACAAGACAAAATGATATACGCAGACACACACAAAACATCCCTGCCTCTAGGTTACTTTTTAAAGTGAATGAAAGCCACAGAAGTCTCTTCTTTTCTATAAGGCACCCTCTGCCCATTTTACATTCATCCCCTTAGAAAGAGGCTGATGCCCAAGAAAGATTTTAAAAGACATCCAATAAGCCCTTATGTGGAAGAAATTGCTAAATACAGAAGTGGATGGCTATCAGACCTGCCTGGCAAAACTCAGTGAAGCCACTCACCCACCTTCTTTAGCTGAGTGACAGGCAAAGAAGTTGCACATTATCACCCAAACCTTCTGCTACAGAAGTGTAACACTGACAATCTCAGTACAGCAGGTTAGCTCAATTTCTGTCTACTGGTTGACCCAGACAGCAAGTTATTCAATGGGTCTTCAAGACTACTTACTCCTTCCAACTGAGAAGCTGCCAAGTCAATTAAAACCAACTACATGCTAGTCATCAATTGCCAACACCATCACTTTAAGATCCATTTGTAGCCATCAGTAGCCAAAATGAAGAAAAATCATTTCTTCTCACATTTGACGACAGGAAAGTAGAGCAGATAAATCCTATTCTTCTGGTTAAAAAGAAGGTGTTTTTTTTTTTCCCATAAGCTGAAGAAATGGGCAAGATCCCAATTTTATGTGACAGCAATGCTGATTAGTTGGTGTGCACTCTGCTTCCACAGCTGTGGACGCTGGCCAAAGTCAAACTTTCAAATATATGTGTATACCCCATTAAGCACTCAAACCACTGCATGGGACCGAAGAAAAACCCCTTACAAGCACCTCAGCACTCTTAAATCAGGCAGAGTTCCCCATGCACACCTCTTGATACCACTAACTGTGAGTAGTTCTGAACTTTTACCCTCTGAGGCAAGATTTCAGTAAGAGCTTTTGCTGGCTGCTCTGTTTGAAGCAGGAGTTAACACAGCAGTTGAAGATACAGCTTTCTGGTAAGTGGCTTAGCCCTAGCCACATAAACAGAGCTAAGATTTACACTGGCTGCCACTCCAAGTTTGTATTAGCAGATTTTATATTCACAAGCCACCAGTACTTCACCTGTAGCACCATGAACTTGCACTGAATCCAGGCAGCTCTTTTCCACACTTATGAAACGTTTGCAGACACTCTCAGAAACGTCCTCCCTCTCATCATAAACACCACAAGTATTTGGCAAGAAAATTAAGAACTGCACAACTTCTTCTAAGTTCTGCCTGAAGGCTTTTCACCAGTTGTGCAATTTCTCTTCTTTGCCATCAATCTGCAGCCCAAGTGGATGCTCAAACTTTTATTTGCTGGTTTGATAACTAGGCTCGTATTCCCTTTTAACTTTCAAAAAATCAAGGTTTAGCTTAGGGTCACAGAAGTCCTTAGCTAAAAGTTCAGCATTGCACTTAATAAAAGATTCCATTCAGATTTATTTTTGTGGATGTTAATTATGTTCCCAAACCAAGTATTGATCCCTCTCACCTGCTTATTGATCTCTGTGATATTTATCCAGACTTTATTTAGCCCCAGTTCTCCAGCCTCGATTTGTTCTAGTTGCTTTTGCTGCTGCACCAAATCTTCGTTCAGTTTAGGAATTTCTTGGAATGATGTCTTTTGATTAGATTCCACTAAAAAAAAAAACAAAAAAAGAAAGAAAAAAACCCCCTCAAAAGTCCAGGTAAACAACACTGAAAGGCAAAAAATAAATTACAAGCAGCAACATCTACTGCAGTGACAGGAGGCAGCAACAGTTTCTACATCCAGGTTTATTGCCAATTCAGAAGCAAGTGTTTGTGTAGAATGACAGCTCTTATTTTGTTTTCAGGGTACTAATGTCTGCAGAGAGAACCCAGAGAGACCATACTAAATTTAACACTTTGCAATAGCACTGTCACTCTGGCAATCCTCAGCAGGTCTTTATTTAGTGCAGTTATTTGTTTGCATTACTTTCACAAAGGAACATGAAACAGTAACGGGACCAGGAATAAGAACTGCCAATGGTACCAAGGCAAAGGAGGCACGTGAAATGAACCTCAGTGCCCTTCTCAAGGCTGCAAAGGAGCTGCTGATGACAAAGTGAATTATAAAGAGATTAAAGTGATTATAGTTGTTCTGTGAGACAGAAAGACAGCTGAAAAAAAAAGAAGTGTGAGTTCACAAACTGATGTCTGTTGGTAAACAAATCAGTAAACAAGGGCCTTGGAAATAAAAATCAGTTATTACTGAAATTAATACTACAGGAAGGGGGAAACATGCAGCTCAAAGTGATCCAAGTGAGCCTCAGAAATGCAGCTCTTCCAGGTCTGCAGTGACTAAGCTGTTTAGCTGCAAGGGCTATTAGGCAATCCTAAATCCCTAGTTCTGAGAAAGAAATAAGCAAAGGGTTTGAGATGGAGATAACAGAGTTCTCTAAAACCTGCACCTCCACCCTATAACTAAGCACTGGGACACTCCAAAACAAATCAGCACCATTTAGACCAGACTGTCAAGAGCAGTGAAGCCTACATGGTGTGTATTTTGACATCTCCCAGAACAAGTCTCAATGTGTTATCCATTTGGTCCAAAGGGGAAGCCTTTGGGAGTGCTTCATGCCCGTGGAGTGGATACCCAAATACACACAGCTGGAAAGCTGAGCATCTTCAAAACCCACTTCATCTTTCTTGAAGCAAGTCCTAGAAGTCATTTCTAGGTACAGAGTAATCTCCATTTATTACTCAAGATCCACATAACACTTTTGGGTAAACAAGACCTTGAAAGATGTATTTTAGCCAAGACAGATTGAGAGGCAATTGTGCACTTGACACAGGCAGTTCACATTGAATCTGATGTTTCAGAGGTTCTTGCACACAAATTATCTGGTTTCACATTCTTACTGTGTACAGTGAGACTCCACTTAATACAGCATTAGGAAGGTTAAGTACTCTTAGCATCACTACCAACAACTGGAGGGAAACATGACCATGACTTTCTCTCTACTCCAAACATACTAAATGCAAAGATGTCTTGTAATTCAAAAGCACTCATCCCATACTGAGTTTGCTCAAAGGACAGCAGAAGATTAACAGCCACCACCATGGGAATCTGCTCTTATGGAGGAAAAAACCTGGATGAAGATTCAGTTTAGGAAGAAAGTTTCCCCCCCCACCGCCCCGCCCCAAACAGGATCTGTCTGTCCTACAGCAAGTGCCTGTGTCTCTCCATCCATCCACACATCTCAAAGCACAGTGTAACCTTTTGGAACCAGGTTACTTCTGCTGTCTGCTTTTTTGTTGTTGTTAATAATGCTGTGCTTCATTATAAAACTCCCACAGATCTTCCAGGCATGCTATTACAGTGGTAAAGAAATGTGAGACTATTTGGTCACTAGACAAAGTACTAAACACATAGTTTTTCTATCAGAGCTGTTAAGGAGAAAAGCACACCTGTAAATTGCCAGGCAGCAAGCTCAGAGAGAACAACTGCTTTAACAAAGAGGTCTGTGTACAACAGGAATGATGAAACTTAACTACAGCCAAGCCAACAAATGCTGTCATTGTGCAAGGCTTTCACTGCCAGACATACTTAAAGCAGCTTGGTCCATGAGGAGCAGCAGTCAGCTGGCCCAGAACAGAGCAACAGCCACTGCAGAGCCCTTCATTACAACTCACTGCCACAGAGCAGCACGTGGAACTGAAGGTACCCGGCGTCACCAGTGGGCACCAGTTACAGCTAACTCTCAAAGTTCACTATCACTAGCACATCTATCAGCAAGGCTTTCTGTAACTCCCAGCCAGCCACCACGTTCCATCTTGGCAGACAGCTCCTCACCTCACAGCAGTTACACACCTAAACACCAACAGCAAAGAATATCCTTATGCATTTCCTCAGCACCTCTTTTAGCCCAATCAGATCAAGCCCTCTGCTTACCTCTAGCCCTAGCAATCTCCTCATTTCTGATCTGACTTTGTTAGCCTTATTTTTAAGGTCATCTTCATATCCTGAGCATAAAAACTCTAAGATCAAAGGTATGGGGCAAAACCTGTAGCAACAGCAGGTCAACGGAAGCACTCCTCAGTCAAAACATAACTCCCCAGCTTTCCTGAAGCAGCTACACTACCTAGAGCTCTTCTTCTCCATTCACCCAGCTTATCCTTCACTTTTTCAATAACTATAGCATCTATATAGTTGATCCTATAAATCCTATCTTTTCAGTACATACGATTTGAGAATAAGACACTAAAACATACCATCTGTTGAGAGCATCAACAGCATGCACTACATGCAAATCTCACCATTTGTTATACCTCAGGACTATAGAAGTGCTAATACTGAAATCATCCACAGACAGAAGAAAAAAACCAAAGACCTTGAAGCAAAAAAGCTTCCTGTTAACTCCATCCTTCAAAGTATTACACATGATGCAACTCCACACCATATGCAACACGACACAAAAGCTAAACAAGTCAATGCAAGCCAAGATAAACATTCACGGGCTGTGAAGTAACCATTACACCAAAGCAACATTCACATAGCAGTAACACCCCAGCAAGTACTACGAGGCTTTCAAAAGAGCTCAAGACAAGAGCATCGTTTTCCATCAATATTTTTAAGGGATGCATGAACATCCCTTGGACTGTTTTTATAGGGTTGATCAGAAGTTTTTAAATAGCGTTTCCTTTGAGACACAGGATTCCCAAGACCAAAGTCAGGGACTTCAGAGATGTACAGACAAGCAACTACAGGTCCACCTAGTCCAGTGGCCCTGCTCCTCAGAAGACACAGAGCAGGCGACAACAGAACACATTTGCCTTTGCTTTGCCCAGCCTACAAACGTTTTTGGCTCAGAGGACTCCAGTTCACGGGCAGTTTGAACAACAACACTTGAACAAGCAGATCAGGCAACTAAATCTTTTCCTACTTGTTCAAAGCAAACCTGAAAGTGTTACATTTATACTTACTAGTTCGAAACTTCTCCTTTATTGCATCCAGATCCTCCTTGAGAGCCACCTGCATCCAGACTAAGCCGACACACGCTACCACGCAAGCAGCCAGAACGACAAACGCACACAGTGGGTAACAGAACTTGCAGCAGCGTAGATAGTCTCCCCTGGAGAAAACAAAAACAACAGACTGGGAATATCCAGCAATTTTAAACACCAGGAAAGGGACAGCACCAGAACAACACATGTTTTGGCTGATAAGAGTCAACAAAGAGCTCGTCCAAGAATAAATAAGGTTGCGCAGTGAGATCAGGGCTATTGCTCTCCGTTCAGTTTATCCTCAGGAGGCGCATCTAGCATATTTAAGAGCAGCTGTCAGGTTTGCCTTACCAAGATTTCCTGCTTTGTTCACATAAACTTATGTCAGGCACATCTGCTCGATGGCTTGAAAGGCAGGCTTCAAGGAAAAAGAGTATTCCCACAACGTTATGCCAAGTACTGGATTATTCTACACTGCAGAAGCCCGACTTTTCTCTGTGACGTGCCTCCTTGTAGCTATTCTTGGAGGCTCACCAATAACGCTGCCACTTCACCGAAGGGTTTATTTCTTGGCGAAAGCACATCATGCCCAGAAGAAGAGCTGCGCTGCGTCAGCTCGCAGCCTGAACGCACACGGGCAACTCTGCTCAGTATTTCGAGCAAGTGACCCCCCCAAGCTGCTCTGAACACTTCAGCACATGAAAAAGGAAAACGAGACGGGAAAAAAAAAGGTCAGAGGACGGCTCGGATGGGAGACCCGTTGGAGCACACACACTCACGCGCAGCTCCAGGTGTCTCCTGGCAGTCCCCAGAGCCGCCCCCCATCGACACTGTGGGAGTGGGAAGCTGAGCCGCTGCAGCGCCGAGGCGACGGGGACTCGGGGACATCTGCAGCCGCTATAAGCGGCGGGGACGGGGTCGGGGGAACTCACTTGGCGCAGCGGCCCCGCGCCGCCGCCAGCTCGTCGTCCTCGGAGCTGGACTCGGAGTCGGAGGCGGGCGGCTCGGTGCGCAGCAGCCGGTGTCCCGAGCCCTTCTTGGCGAGCTTCTTCCTACGGCCGTCGGCGGCCAGGCCGATGAGAGCGTTCAGCTCCTTCCTCTTCTTCATCCTCTTGTGGGGCGGCAGCGGCGCCACGGCCGGCGCCTGGCTCCCTCCTCCTCCTCCTCCTCCTTCTTCTTCTTCCTCCTCCGCCGCCGCAGCCGCCAGCGCGCCCCGGCTCGCCAGCCTGCGGCTCGGCCGCGGCTACAGGCGCTCGGCGGGTGGGCCGCGCCGCGCCGCCCCGCTTCGGGCCTTTAAAGGCCCAGGCGCGCCAGAGCAGGTGACCCGCAGAGACGCGGGTTCGAGTCCCGCCTCCGGCGCGTGGGCTGAGCGGTGACAGCGGCTGCTGGGATCTGCCGAGCGGTGAAAGCAGCCGCGGGAAGCGGCCGAGTGGAACACCAGGGACCGGTCGTCTGCTTCCCTCCGCCGTTACCCCTCTCCGCGTCTTCTCGCCCGCCAGCGCTCACCCTGGCTCCCGGGGGTGCCTGGCAGCTGACTGCCCCCTGCCGGCCGCCGCGCTGTGCCCGGGGTGCCGCGGTAGCCAGCCCCGGCTACCAACCGCACCGCTAAACCGGCCCAGCGCAGCCTGCACCGCAACGAGATGCTGTACCGGCCGCTTTTAAGATACGCCTTAAAATGATAGCTCCCCGGCAACGGGGTGGGAAGGAGGCGGGGAGCCGTCAGCCTGAGTGGGAATGGATGGAGATGAAGGCGACACCTTGGGAGGCAGGAATACGTGATGGAGACCTCGGCGGGGAGGAAGCCGAGGATTGCGTGTTCTCTCTCTCTCCTTCAGGCTGGTGTGCACTAAAAGCCTGAAGAACCGCACGTGAAGGAGCGATGCTCCCGAACGCCGGCTTCCCACGCCCGGTGGGATGCTTCCCACGCCCGGTGGGATGGGCATTACGCACTCTCGCACACACAGGCTCTTCGCTCTTGTTTTCTTTTCATCCTTCCTCTTCCCTAAGCTCCTCGATCGCTCGGGATCGTTCCCGTTCTCCTCGGTGCCAGTTCCGGGCGAGTGGGTGTGTTAAGGCAGGGCAGGGCTGGGCTGCCCGCCCCGCCGCCGGCACAGGCTGACGGCTCCGCTCCTCCCGCCCCCCGGACACATCCCTGCGGTCTTAAAGCGGTGCCGGCAGCGGGGAAGAAGGGCAAAGGCGAGAGCTTTGAGCCCACCTTCGCTCGGGGCCCCGCGGGACCTTGCCCTCGCAACAAGCGCCGCTGCGATTCGGCAGCCTCCCCGCGCCGGAGGGACGCGGCCGGCAGCATGAAGCTCTCCTGGCTGGGCGTGGATGTGTCCCGGCTCCTGCACTTGGTTGCGGTCTTCTGCCTGACCTGCGTGCTGCTGAAAGCCATCCAGCTCTACCACCGCCGGCGGGAGCTGCTCAAGGCGCTGGCCGACTTCCCCGGCCACCCCACGCACTGGCTCTTCGGCCACGTCCACGAGGTAGGGCGAGGGCCGGGCCCGCGCTGCCCGAGGGGAAGGAGGGAATCCGAGCAGTGAGGAGGAACGATGCAGGGTGGGACTTGTCCCTGAGGTCCAGGAGAATTGCTTCTCTTATTCCCCGGGATAAAGGGAAGATTGGCATCCTTTTGCTCAGCCGTGCACGCTGCTTTCTCTGCTTGTGATGATGCCTAGACGTGCACGGTGGGAGGAGGTGGTGGTTGGCTTGCAAGTAAAGGAAAACGCTAACATAACGTCACGTGGGGAAGGTCGTCTCAGGGCATAACTCGGCATTGGTGCTGGAGCCAGCACAGCCGTGCTGCTCTGCCCCCGGGGCAGGCTCTGCTGTCGCCTCTCTGCTCCCAGTGATGCTGAGAAGGGCTGCACGCAGTTGCCAGCACCCCACGGCACCTCTCCTCTGCCATCTCGTATCGGCTGCACAGCCAGGTGAGCCAGACAGGGCACTGAGCATTTTGAGTCGAGCACATCCAAGGTATGGCATCCATCAGAACGTGGGCCATGGATGTTTTTAAGGTGGCATTTAAAGCTGTTGGCTAACTAAACTCACGTGCATAAGGAAAAGCCTTGTTATGGACACTGCTGGTGCGGATGGCTTATGCTTGAGTTACATGTGTGCCTGCACAGATCGATGTGGGTGCCTTGGCAAATAGATCTGCCCCACTCATCAACAGCTTTGTGAGGACTAACTGAGTTCCCTGATGTGACAGCCTTGTCCACACATGCTAAAAGCTGCTTCCAATCACCCTGACCTCTCCTGGCCTCTGCTGATGCCCTGCTCAGGTCAGATCTGTGGCACATTAAATAACTGGCACACTGCAAAATAGCTGGGAAATTGGAGGGGACCTCCTAGGCTTGTTTCTGTGCTGTGGCAGACCCAGTTTTGCTGTGCTGGACAGAACAGGCAGTCTTTTGGCAATATAAGCATGAAGATGGGCCAGTTCAGGGCTTTGTTGTGCTGCCAGTTAAACTTTAAAACTGCAATTAAATAAAGTGTGTTCCACTGTTTGTCAGTCTCTTTATCCTAGAATGGGAATTAACCATTTGTGCCAATCACTTGCAGCCCTTGTAGCTAGGTTATTCACAGCTCCACTTTTACCTCTGTCAGACTTCTTTGAAGAATTCCTGTTTTGCAAATGTTATCATTTGCTCATTAAATGCTGCTGAACTCCTCAGAGCCCAACGGTTCATTGAGCCAGTGAGGAAACTGGCAACGCTCTGGGCACATGCTGAATGCAAAGTTTAGATGTACCTCAGAGGAAGCCCTGAGAGCTGTATTCAGGGAGAGCACTGACATTTCCCATTCAGTTGAAGTGATTGATTGCCAGTTTTGATTCAGGTCAGTTTAGTATCTCCTGCTTTGGATAGGTCTTTCAGGAATACTTTGTTTTAGAGCATTCTTTGATATTAATCTCTTATTATTCAAATCACTCCAAATATCAGGAGAGGTTATGTAAAGCTGTTGAGTGTCACTACAGTGGCTCGGAGTGCCAGCCCCAAGCTGGCCAAAGCTGTGGTTGGTGGGCAGCAGAGGAGAGCAGGGTTGCTGCCCTGTGGATGCAGGGGGAGGGCTGTCAGTCTCTTTATCATCCCATTTCCTGCATCTGGCCTCTGCAGGCAGCTGGTAAAGGAGAGACAGCCTGGTTCTGACTGAGCATGGTGCAGCTTTGTGCTCACATTGCAGCTCCTGTGTTTTCTGTTTCACCTGCTATTGGTGCATAATCATTAAAAGCCACTTTAAACATCTCTTCCCAGATGCTTTTAGTGTTGGATCTGTTTCAAAGCTTGCATTTCAGCCTGAGATCAGGCTATTACTTCTCTTCCCTAGACCAAAGTGATGGTTATACTTTTAAAGCCCTTGAGAGCAGAAGTGATAGTAGCTAGAAGTGAGCCTGGCAGCTAGAGCCTCGATTAAGAAGCAGGAGCTCTCTCTTCTTGTTCCTCCACACCCTCTGGGACATCTTCTGCCTCAGGGATGCTCAGCACAGCAAGTAGAGGTTACTCACCTTGTGGGTAACCTCTCCTCCCAGATAAACCCATCCCACTCTCTGCCAGCACACAGATGGTTCTTGGTAGCACAAACCAAGGATGTCACTCCAAAAAATGAGGTTGGATGCAAAGGCTTCTAGCATTAGGACTTGTGTCAGTGAGGCTTGTTCAGCACTTCCCAATTTGACTTGGCTAAAGGCATTGTGTCAAGCCCTGCTTCTGTTGGCCCTGCTGAAGGGGTGGGTTCTGGGAAGGGCTACCTCCTTTTACCCCAAAACTTGATCTCTGCAACTCGAGAAACTGATGATTCCATTCAGTTTGCACAAAATTGTGACTTTGAGCAAGAGAAGTTGAATGAGGACTTTCTCTCATAAATGATAACTGGATGCAGTTTGTCATTCTGCTGAATGCAAGTGACACAGGACTCAGGAGGAAGGGGCTCAGCCTTGGAGGAGGGAGCCAGGACATACCCACACACAGCCTGTACAGTCCCTTGGCAGATGCCTTGTGGCTTCTGAGCATCCTCTCCGAGATAAGCCTGATGTGAGTGTTCATTTGAGTAGAAGCCATCTCCCAGGTTGAGAAACACTAGCCAAACTAAAACCTGAGCTGAGCTAACTCAGCACCGAAGTGACTGAGCAAATATTCACTTGGCTCAGTCAACGAGGTGACTTTGTGGCTCATTTCTGCACCAGTACACAGACATAATTGAACTTCAAGCTTCAAGTAAAATCAGCAGCAGCTTTGTCAGCCTTAGCGCCCCAAAACTCTTTTCCACCCCTGCATATTGTAACAGAGTACTTTCTGTTCAGAGAAAAGAGGATTCTGATGAGGTTTTGTCTCTGTGATATTTTTTTCCCCTCTACCTGTGACTTTGGATCTTTCCACTCGTCATTGAATTGCCTGTTTAATATACAACAACCCTGGCAATAAAAGCAATAAAACAGTGGTGAGTTTCGAAGAGTGGAGCTGTTGCTGCTTCTGGTATGAATGCTCATGCTGATGTTACTCCCCAGTGTGCAGTTTCCAAGGAGCAGAGATGAACCTTTCTGGGAGCCCTTGCTCTTCATTGGTTATTAAATTAAGTTCCTGTAAGTCCATGAAATCTTAATCTGATGTTACTAACCCACATCCCGTCCCTTGTGCACTCCATTGGTGACTTTGGACCCGTTCTGTTGACTTTTACCTGGACACTGGCTTTCTCCACCTAAATGGCTGAAGAATTGGAAGAACTTCTTCACCAAGGGAGTTGTTAAACATTGGAACAGTCTGCTCAGGGAGGTCATGGAGTCCCCCATCCCTGGAGCTATTCAAAGCACACATAGATAAGATACCGAGGTACATGGTTTAGTGATGGGCTTGACAGTGGCAGACTTGAGTGATTGGCCTTGATGATCTTAAAGGTCTTTTCCAGTCATCAGGAAGCATCATTGCACTGGGGCACACACAGCAGCCATGTATTTCCTCACAACTGCAGAGTGCTAATTGCTCAGCCACGTGCAAGTGAGAACAGTTGCAAATGCTGTCTGGGACAATCCTTAGACTTCTTTGGGATGGCCATGGAAAAAGAGCAGATAATTTCTCTAAGGATCTTCTCCATGGTTAAGGTCAATTGATAGGACAGAATTATTTTATATGAGGTTTAAAAGTAGCAAGTCCCTCTGCTTCTGAGGCACTGCAAAGTCAGGAGGACAACAGCTTGTTTGACATTACCTGGTTTTGTGATACAGAAATACCGCGAGTTCTTTAAGGCAATGGTTTAGGAGATTGTTTATTTTTTTCCTCTGAATCTAAATGTTCATTCTCTTTTTATTTTTCCACAACTACAGTTTCTGAAGGATGAAAAGGCACTGGAGATAGCAGAGCAGTGGTCACAGAAGTACCAGAATGCTCACCCTGTCTGGTTTGGAAGTTTCTCAGCGTCCCTGATTCTCACTCATCCCGAATATGCCAAGATTGTCTTGGGCAGAGGAGGTGAAAAGATAACACTTTCAGCTGTGGAGCAACAGCCATCGCCTACAGATTTCCCATGCCAGCCTAAAAATTCACAGCAGGGCAGGGTTTCACAGGGATGTTATCTTGCAGAAATTATCTGAAGGCGTGGAGAGATGCCCCTCCTTCATGCCATGCCCTCGGTGCGTCAGGCACAGGGCTCTGGGGGTGACAGGGACCCCTCCACATCTGGCAAATCAAACTTCCTCACAGTTCCTTGAAAAGCTGGCTTCTTAATACCTGACCCCAGCAATGAGAAGACAGCTGGGAGCTTTTTTTCTCAGCTCAGACCCCGGGCTCCTACTGCAGAGCCTTATCTTTAGTACATCCAGAGAGAAAGGTATTAAATAGTGCTGTATGAGAGGGTTAATCATTTATCACACAGCACAGACTTTGAACTACCAATATTCTTGTTTATTCCAGCCTGGATATTTGCTTTTATATGTGTTTCTTGCAGCTGGCAGTATTGTATTGTTGGGAAATACAGAATGAATTCTGCAGGGATGCTACAGATTCTGCTTCATACCCAATCAAAAGTGAAAGCCCAGAGGGAGCTTTTAGGTGCAAACCAGTGGGTTAATGCTAATGAAACATCTACCTTTTTGTTAGTTGTTTTTTTTTTCTTGATGATTTTTTACAGATCCCAAGGATAATCTTGGCTATAAATACATCATCCCATGGATTGGTATGTATTCCCTGAATGATTCTGAAGTTAGTCAACAACACACTATAAATAAACAGTATTGTGCTTGTTCCTTGATGCAGTTTTAGCTAAAAACCTCCTGAAATTATCAATTTTATTGAAAGAAAAAGTACTAAATAATGCTTTTTGTGACTGAAGGAAAGAAAGTTCAGATATAGTCAAATGTGCAGGTGAGAACCACTTACAGGTCCACAGCTGGCAAAGGACAGTGATGGGAGAAGCTCAGATTCAGAGGAGGACTGGTGAAAAATGCATCTGCTGGTCTGAACTTCTCAGCTCCAGCAGAGACAGCACATTGCTGTCTCTTTTCAGAGGCAGCACTGTGTTGTTTCAGTGAGCAGGGCTCTGCTCAGCCTGGAGAAACCCTGGAGCTGACAGCAACATTTGGAAACTCTCATAGCAGCTCAGACGACAGATTTTAGTCCTGCTTCTTGCAGGCAGGGGCTGTGTCTGCAGGCAGGTGAAAGCGGCCTGCTTGTACCCAGCCAAACATGCCTTACCTGTGTTTCCCCAGGGAACGGGTTGCTGACTTCACATGGGCCAAAATGGCACCAACACCGAAAACTCCTGACTCCAGGGTTTCATTACGACGTCTTGAAACCATACGTGGCCCTGATGGCAGAGTCTACTAATGTGATGCTGGTAGGAATCATATCTGATGTGTCTTTTTCTCTTCCTTGATCCTGACTGGTTAGTGAGTAAATGTTGGAGCAGGCTTGTACTGTAGTGCCCTTACTGACAACCTAGTAACTGTAAGGATGGGCTGTGTCCTGGCAGTCAAGCTTTCTGAGACACCACAAATCCCTGCCCCTGTGTTGGAAGGAATGAGCAGGTTGAGCTTCCCTGCAGGGACTGTGTCTCTGGCACTGCTTTGGGCTCTGTGGCTAAGATTTGAGAATGAATGTTACTGCCCTCCCCAAACTGTGCATAATCTCAATCCCAACTGCAGCTTCTTCTAAGGTGTTTTGTAAATTAATGGAAGTAAATGATTGTTCATAATAAATCTCCAAAAAGTAGAAGTTGGAGCAGAGCTGTACTGTGACCTAACGTTAAAGGATATTGTTTGCTGTCAACATACCCACAACTGGATTACAGTGACAGGTGAGGGGCACCAGGCTTTGTGCATGTGGGCCAGAAGGAGTTTGGGTGCCACATCTATTTCTTCTCCTTTGCCTGCACCCATCCAACCTCCCTAGCAGCTCCACATGGATTCTGGCTGTCCTCTTTCCCACTGGCCCAGGGAGCAGCCAGAAGCAGGAGGCTGGAGAGCCAGGAGAGCTTTTGCAATGCACACAAGTGCCTGGCAGTTTATAATTTCTTGCAGACAGTGCAAAGTGCCTGTTGTGGGAGCCCATGCCACTTGGTGGCAATCGTTGTGTGTGCTAAGGACATAAGTCTGTCCCTGTTCTCAAGCCTGGTTTCATGCCATGGGTGCTCAGATGTGATTGTGCTCCTCCATCTCCTCCCTTCCTTAGCTTTTGAGTTTCTTGTAGCCACAAAGAGACAGGATTCAACACCATTTCATGTCTGCCAGGCAAGAAAGACACTATTTTCAGTGTACCTAGGCATCCCCTATGAGAAGAGCTGAGCAAGAGCTCCTATATTATATGCTAGAAAAATGCAGTAGCGAGAGGTAGTGTGATGGTACCTTGCATGTTAGACACCAAAGTCATGTGTGCTTGTGAGAGAAAGACAGAAAATACAGGCCTGGTGAAGCCCAATGCCAACTCACCCTGCTCTTGTGTGGGAAGCACATCGCACTCACTCATCCTGGGCTTCTCTAGGGTGCTTTTTGCCAGGATAGGGTGTATCAGGGCTCACTGCTGCCAGGGTTTGATTGTAGCAGCTGCCTAGGTCAAAGCTCTTATTAATCATCCCATTCTTGGTTTCCTTCCTCTGGATTTTGATGGTCACCAAGAGATCTTATATTTTTCATTTCCCTGCAATGCATCTCTAGCATTCATTAACCAGAAGGTGAATGCAGAACATGCAAAACTGTCCCTTGTCTTCTCATTTCTGTCTCCTTTTTGCCCTAGGATAAATGGGAGCAGCTGATCACAGATGGGAAGCCAATAGAGCTCTTTGAGCACGTCAGCTTGATGACTCTGGACAGCATCATGAAATGCGCCTTCAGTTGTCACACCAACTGCCAGACCAACAGGTCAGTGCTGCCTGCCCCAAACCCTGGCGGGAAGTTTGCAGCTCTGAAGGTAAGTGGGAAAATTGCTTGTCACCTTGCTTCTAAATATATAACCTTCCACCCTCCCCTCTCTCCAGGAAAAACATCTACATCCAGGCTGTCTATGACCTCTGCTACTTGGTGCACCAGCGCCTCCGCATCTTCCCCTACCACAATGACCTCGTTTACTGGCTCAGCCCCCAAGGGTATCAGTTCAGGAAGGCCTGCCAGATTGCTCATGACCACACAGGTATTCCCTGCCTTCATCCTCTCCCAAAGCTTTTGAGCAGGTTGGAGGATGGCTGGCTGGAGGCAGTCAAGTTACCTCCTTGCCCTCACAGTGATCCTGCCTAGGGGCTCAGTGCCAGGATCCAAGCAGAGCCATCAGCTTGCAGCAGTAGTCTAATCTAGGCATGAAACAAGGGAATCCCACAGCTCCTGGATTATTAAATTGGACTAATGGAGGAATTCCCCTCTGGGAATGCTCCTGTTAAATGACAGAAGACTAGTGAGTCTTCTCAGACTGCAACACCAACCCCAGGCATGATTTTCTGTGGTAAAAATCAGCTGGGGAGCCTGTGGTGGACAAAGAAGTTTGCAGAAATGGTTAGCAGCGTGCACAACATTTGTTGCCATGCTGCTGAAGCAGCCAAACTGCCTGGGATGCAGAAGCACACGTCAAATACATTGTGAACTGGGAGGTGGTCACCCCCTTTGAATGAGCTTTGCAGCTCAGCATCTCCTGTCCCTTGGTGAACCTTTAACTCTTCCTTCCCCAGACAAGGTGATCCGAGAGCGAAAGGAGTCCCTTAAAAATGAACAGGAATTTGAGAAGATCCAGAAGAAAAGACATTTGGACTTCCTGGACATTCTGCTGTGTGCCAAGGTGAGTGATGAGGATTGACAGTGACAGGCTCTGTCAGGGAATACAACATGCAGAGGGATTTCATACTCTTGCTGGGGGGAACTAAAGGGATTTATGAGCAAAGGAAAAGAGGCCTTGAATTCAGTCTAAACAGAGACTCGTTTTATTTCTAGTATTCCAGGGGTAACAGGGAATATAACATCCCCTCTTGGGACATTCTCTTTTAGTTCTGTATCTGGGTCACTGTAATAAATACACATTTTTTATATATGAACTACTGAAAGTGTCTCTGGGCTGGTAGGATGAGAATGGAGCTGGACTGTCTGATGAGGACCTGCGTGCCGAGGTGGACACGTTCATGTTTGAGGGCCATGATACGACAGCCAGTGGGATCTCTTGGCTCTTTTACTGCCTGGCATCAAACCCTGAGCACCAAGCACGGTGCCGGGAGGAGATCCAGGAGATCCTGGGGCAGCGGGAGACACTCCAGTGGTAAGACTGCACATTTCCTCAGCTACTAACCTTTTTCCCCATCACTGCCTTTTCTCAGTAAGCAAATGCCTTCAAGGCTCAAAAGATGGAGTGCTAAGGGTTGTTGCTACCCTGCCTTTCAGGGCTGTATCACCAGGGCAGACACAAGAAAATCCACCCTAGGCCAAGAAGGACGTGTTGTGACACAACCTGGGCCACCAATGTTGCTCTTTGCTCTCTTCTGATTTCTCTCCACAGGCAGCTTTTCACTTTTTGCTGTCACTTTGCACTTGAGCTTGTTCAGAGGGGGTTAAAATTGTTCAGAGTTATCCTTGGATCCCAAGCTTGTAGTAGGCTATGGTTAAACGTTGCAGGTCCCTCTGTGTACCTAATGTGTTGCGAAGGGGTCTGCCCAGGGGGATACTGGCCATGGGACACAGGGTGGCAGGGGTAAGTGTGAGGCTCAGCCTGCCTCTGTCCTGGCAGGGAGGACCTGGGCAAGATGACTTACAGTACCATGTGCATCAAGGAGAGCCTTCGCCTTTACCCACCAGTGCCTGGTGTGTCCCGGCAGCTCAGCAAACCCATCACCTTCCCCGATGGACGCTCCTTGCCAGAAGGTCTGTAAATCCCATTACCCACTTTACAAAACTGTGCTCTTGGACATCAGCCCCATCCTTACACTGCCTGCCATGGAGCAGAGACACCAGCCCTGCCTCTGTGAGCTGCTCCATGCCAGCACAGGTGTTCAGATAGGACTGTGCAGATGTTGATATCCTATTGACAGGCTGCGGTCCTGGTACAGCAGCATCCCTGCGATATCCTTCCTGACACTGTCACTTTAAAGGGTAGCCAGAAAGCTTCTTCTCTACCTGGCCAAGCACAAGCTTCACCCCTTTTGACAAACTGCAGGTGTAGGGGGACAGGGACTCACCCTATCCCAGCTGGCAGTGTGGGAATTGCCCTCTGGCACGCCTTTCCTTCTCCAATTTGGCACACAAGTGGGCAGTGTTGCTGAGGGCAAGATGTGCCCACAGTGCCTGTGCCTCCCTCATTTTCACCATTTGGCTGCTTACAACTACACAGATGGAAAATGTTGAGTTTTCTCTGAAGCAAATGACAAAACCCTCATAGATTTGCAGTCTGATTGAGGCAGACCTTTGTGTGAGCACACTGCAACCTTCCCTTTGTTACTGAACCCTTTTCTCCTCCTCAATTGCTTTACAGGCAGCATCGTCATAACAAGCATTTACCTCATTCACAGGAACCCTGCAGTATGGAAGGACCCTTTGGTGAGTTTTCTTTTGCCTTTCCAATATTTTTTTCCCCTTTCCAACGTTTCCTTCTCCTGTTACTCCCAAACATCTTTGCTAATGGGAAAGATGGGAACCACACTGAGGAGCAACTGCCTTGGCTACCTGTGGCACAGGGTGATTAGACAGCAGTGTTGGGGATGGGGGCTGCCTAAACAGGAAGACCAAGTGCTCTGAGGAACTTGTTGCATTAATAGGCAAAAAGGTGACATTTTTGCTAAGCCTACAGGTGAAGAATTGAATCCTGGCTCCCTGGTTTTCATCCTGCCTGTGTCTGGTTTATCTTGGCAACACCATTGCTAGACTTAGTGTCTGGTGTATGAGTTTCAGTCCATCTCAAAATGAATTCTCTCTTCAATGGGGTTGTTCAGAAATCATGAGGTGTCACATATCTGAAGACACCAATCACTACTGTGTTTCTGAAGTAATTGCTTTCTCTTGCTGTGTATTCTTAATTTCCAGGTGTTTGACCCTTTACGGTTTTCCCCAGAGAACACCTCTGGCAGACACTCTCACGCCTTCTTGCCTTTTTCTGCTGGAATGAGGTAAAGTGTATTGAACCCTGAAGGAGCAGTGACGAGAAAAAACATTCTGAGAGAAACTGCTCAGCCTGAGAAGTGTGTGTGTGTGTTGCTGTTATAATTGCTGTTGGGGAAGCACTCACAGTGTGTTTTCAGAGAATGATGCCTGAAGTCCTTGTGCTGCAGCGTTAAACAAGTTCGTGAGCACACAACATGCATTTGTGACACAGAGGGGTTCTGATACTAGCAGGGAAAGAGACATTGTTGGATCCCTTGTGGGGACAGACAACTGAGTCCCAAAGCTGTGGAGCATCCTGCTGTTATCATGTGGGGAACCTGCAGCATCCTGAGCTCACCTTGCTCTCCTCTTTGATGCAGAGACCAGCCTCCCACCTTTTGATTCCCCCTTCTCTGCTCCCCATCCTTTCCTTCTCCCTGTACTCACTCTCTGCCAAGGGACGCACACTGCAGACCCTCCTGCTTGGACACTCAATGCCTCTCACTGGTCTTCCCTTTGGCTTCTCCATCCCACCCCCCACAATCTCTGTGCTCATTGAACACACATTCAGGAGCTCCTGGCGCTCCTCCACATTCCTCCTGGTTTCCCCCAGAGCTGCAGAGTTGTGTGCTGGTGTGAGAGGGCTGGGATCTGTCTGGCAAGATTTACTGTGCCCAGCACTGAGATGGAATGACCGACCAGCTCTGTTTTCCCCTAGGAACTGCATCGGGCAGCAATTTGCCATGAATGAGATGAAGGTAGCCCTGGCCCTGACCCTGCTCCGCTTCGAGCTCTCCCCTGACCCCACCAAGCCTCCCTGCAAAATACCTCAGCTCATCCTTCGCTCCAAGAATGGGATTCACCTGTACCTAAAGAAAATCCGCTAATGCTGGGGAACATCCTGCCTCTGCTGGAGGGAGAGACCAAGCAGGTGATGGGACAACATGTCTATGGGGCAAAAAGTCCAAGGCAGGATTTGGGTATGAAGATTCATGATTTTGGTGCTGCTTCCACCAGCTGAAAGCTCCTTTTGGGCCCAGGTAGCCTGAATGGCATTGCACAGACCCATTGCCATCTGCTCCATGAATGTCCATCTCTGAGTATGGCCGTGCCTCGTGCTGGCTGTCCCTTTGCCCTGCTGTAAGGGCTGGGCCTGGCCTGAGAACATCTGCAGGTCTCACCACCTTCCTTCTTACCAAATCCTGCCTTTGCACTCATGTCCTGGCCAAATCTGCAACTGTTCCCAGCCCTGCTCTGTCATCAGCACCTTCCTCTGTGCCTAGAGGTCAGCCCTTCTCTCCTGCAGCAGGGACAGCCCATGGCAGACCTCTGTCTCTCTTCTTGCACTCAATGTGTCTCTGTTGTTGAAAGCACTGATTCTAGTTTGGGCTCTGAAATTCTGCCTAAACTGCAAAATACTCTGTAATTTTTGTGTTAATAAACCAACAATTATTGCTGTAACAGCATCTGTGTCAGGTTTTATCACTGATGTTTTTCCCACTCTGTAACAAATACAATGTAAAACTCCTTTAGAAATGGGAGATGGAGAAGAAACCCCTGAGCAGCAGCAAGAGACAACTGTGGGGCTGAGAAATCAAGGCCCCTGCCTGCAGGTCTCCATCTGCAGCCAACCAAAATCTCCCTCCATGGGCTCAACAAGAGTCCAACACCCAGCCTTCACTTAAAGCTGCAAAGGGAGGAGTTGTGATAGGTAGAAAGGGTTTTTTTTTCTCCGTTTATTTTTCTCCCTAAGCTGATAAAGTTCTGAGAGTTGTGTGCCTGAGGTACACTGGAGGACACTAGTTGACTGTTCTCTGCCTTTGCATTATGGGGGTAGAAAGGGTCAAATTGAGAAATCCCAAATGCTGCTGTTGCAGTTAGTGTTGTGGTGACGTTGACTGTGGTTCCAGCATTGTGTGAGCAGGCTGCTATGTGGTAAGACAGCAGCTGGCTTCACACAGCTCTTACCTGCAGAGAGAAGGTGGGTAGAAAGCAGTGGGAGAAAGAGGAGGACCCTTGTGTGGGACACACTGTGCTACACTCTCAGCACCACGAGCCCAGTCACTGGTGAGCCCCATAAACAAAAGGTTGTATCAAACATAAGGTTTTGTCCAACTTTAAATACACAGAGAGTGCCCATAATAAATACTAGGTATTACGTTAGTAACTCATTCTCATCTCTCCTCTCAGAGCACATCACCAACACCCTGCAAATGTCACACCAAAGCTGTCCTCAGAACAGCTGTCATTGAGATGCAGCAAAAACTGAGCCAGCACACTGTACAAACAGGGTTGCCCATATACCCCTGCCACATCATCCCTGTCTCCTCTTAACCACAGCTGCATCCATAGCTATCACCAAGTCCCCCCAAACCCCTCCTTTGGCCTCATCACTTACCTCTGTGCCAGCACATTCAGCCATCATTAATAAAACCTGCCTGCTGTGGGGTGCTTGCTAAGCCAAGGAGCCTCAAAAAGACACGTCCATCAACCAGCTCCACCTCCAATCTCCACACCACGTGGTGCCCCAGGTACCCAATCTGCAAATTTATTCCTCCTGTGAGCAAATCCTTCAAGGTCTCCTGAAGCAACTGCTATAATTCAGTTCAGCTGCCTAAACGTGGGTTTGCAGGAAGACCTATCATTTTTAGGCCAAAGACTTGAAAAGCTGTGAAACTGAATTGATCAGTTTTAAAAAGAATACTCTAAAATAAAGAATAGTGAAAACAATGAAGTTTACAGCAGCTTCTCATGGAAGAACATGAATGGAGCTCGAGAAAGAGGGGAGCTCAGGTGCCAGCCTGAGCCATGGGAGTTATCCAACTTTCCTTAGCTGGTTGTGTGAGTAAATAAGGCTTTCAGAACATGGCAAATTATTCTATACACTTGACAAATAAAAAAAAACAAACATGAAAAAACCAAACCAACAGTCTAGAGAAGAGGAGACTGAGGGGAGATCTTATTAACATTTACAAATATCTAAAGGGTGGGTGTCAGGAGGTTGGGGCAGCACTTTTTTCTGTTGTATCTAGCAACAGGACAAGGGGTGATGGGATGAAACCGAAACACAAACAGTTCCACTTAAATATAAGAAAAAACTATTTCCCTGTTCAGGTGAGGGAGCCCTGGCACAGGCTGCCCAGAGGGGTTGTGGAGGCTCCTTCCTTGGAGGTCTTCAAGACCCACCTGGACATGTTCCTGTGCCACCTGATCAAGGTGAACCTGCTTCTGCAGGGTGGTTGGACTAGATGATCTCTAAAGGTCCCTTCCAACCCTGCCATTCTGTGATTCTATGAACAGGCCAGATGTCAAACCAATTACGATTTTCTAAAAGGAAAAGATTTAAAATGCCATTTCTCTTTTCCACCTTCTTGTTCCCTTGAAAGCCAAGGCTTTGCAGAGGTACAGCCTTCCAGGAAGAAAAATACTTTCTTAAGGAAAAATTAAGAACCCAGAATCTTGATGAACTCAGTGCTACAATCCAAATGGTGATGCTACTTCCTTTCTCTGTAATTAATTCCACCAAAAGAACAAGTTTGGGCTCCCCAACTCCAAAGAGACAGGGAAGTGCTGGAGAGAGTCCAGCTCAGGTCCACCGAGATGATCAGGGGACTGGAACATCTTCCTTATGAGGAAAGGCTGTGGGAACTGGGGCTCTTCAGCCTGGGAAGACTGAGAGAGGATCTCATCAACACTTGTAAGTATTTAAAAGGTGTTTCTGAAGAGGAGGAGGAGACAATTTTTTCTGTAGTATCCAGTGACAGGACTGGGAGTAATGGGCATCAGCTCTAACACAAAGAGTTCCACTTAAACACAAGGAGAAACTTGTTTGGTGTTGAGGTGAGGGAGCCCTGGCCCAGGCTGCCCAGGGAAGGTGTGGAGGCTCCTGCTCTGGAGGATTCCAAACCCACCTGGGCACGTTTCTGTGTTGGACTGGATGATCTCTAAAGATCCTTTCCAAGCTCTACCATTGTATGATTCTATGAAATCTGAACTTACGATTGCATTTTGAAAACACATTTAAGCTTATGTGTAGAGGCAGCCCTTGCCAAATGGCAGCTCAATCATGACACAGTCTTAGCAGCTGCCCTTATTTATATACATAAGGATCAGGATTCTAGAGAGTAAAATGAAAGTAAGATTTCTCAATAAATGTGCTTTTCCATGTGCTTTTTTTTTTTTTTCTCTATTCCCTGCCCTTCAGCAAGGTTTGCTTCTGCCTATGCCTAGGGAAATGGAATCCCAGCTCAGCTTCTTTTTGCTTCAGAGTAAACTCCATTTATTTCAGCCTGAGCCAGTTCCTCTCAAAGTAGAAAGAGATACAGCAGTGGTTTTGCTGGGGATGCTCACCATGGCTGCCTGGTTGAACACCCTCACCCCCCAGCTGCCTGTCCCCTCTTCAGACACGAGGTACAGCTCCTCCCGAGTTGAAATCAGAGACATTCCTGCAATGGAGACAGAACATGCTTATTGAAACAGAGAATGTTATAAAACCATGAGAGGGTGGTGTTAGGATACAAAATTATCTTGATAAACTGCAGAAAAAAGTGCTGAATTGAACGGGATGTAGGTCCACAAGCACGAGGGGAAAGCACAAGAGCAGGCAAAGGTGTTGCACAAAACCAAGACAGGGAATGACTACTGGGCAATGATGTCTCTAAAAGGTATTTTGTAGAGGCTGACAAAGGGAATTTGAGTCAATGGTATCCTGCAGTTGCAATCAAAGCAAAATATCATACTCAGAGACATACATACAAATATTTATCAAAACATTTTCACTTGCATCTCCTTTGACTAGATGAAATGAGCCAGTGTCCTTCAGCCCTGTTGGAAGATGGAAGTACAAAGGCAACTGCATTTACTCCATATATACTTTGCCTACATATTCTAAAGTGTAAAATGAGAAAATTTCTAATCAAAATCACTGAAGTCACTGACACATTTGCATCTCTGTATCAGATCCAATTTTCTTTTAAAGACAAGATGAGAAAAAACTGCCATCTAGAAGGGAGTGGATGAACCTTGTCATGCAAATATAAAAAGATCAAAGCAAGGACATCTAATGAGCACGAGGCTGAAATCATGATGAAACCTCTGAAAGGGAGTGTGTAAAAGGTGATCAGACTAGGGGAACTTGGCATAACAGCCCTAATGTAAAAAAATGGTAGCTGTTAAATTGCATTTAGGTAGATGCAGATTATTTAGCTTAAAGGTTTCACAGAATGGCAGGAGTTGAAAGGGACCTTTAGAGATTATTTAGTCCAATCCGCCTGCTAAAGCAGGTCCACCTAGATCAGGTCACACAGGAATGTATCCAAGTGGGTTTGGAAACCTCCAGAGAAGGAGCCTCCACACCCTCCCTGGGCAGCCTGTGCCAGGGTTCCCTCACCTCAACACCAAACAAGTTTCTCCTTGTGTTTAAGTGGAACTCTTTGTGTTCCAGCCTCTTTCCATTACCACTTGTCCTGTCACTAGATACAACAGAAGAAAAGTGATGCCCCAGCCTCCTGACACCCACCATTTAGATATTTGTAAGTACTAATGAGATCTCAGTCTCCTCTCCTCCAGACTCCCAGCTCCCGCAGCCTTTCCTCATAAGAAACATGTTCGGATCCCCTGGTCATCTTTGTGTCCCTGCACTGGCCTCTCTCCAGCAGTTCTCTGTCCCTCTTGAGCTGAGGAGCCCAGAACTGGACACAGGACTCCAGATGAGGCCTCACCAGGGCAGAGTAGAGGGGGAGCAGAACCTCCCTTGACCTGCTGCCCACACTCTTCATGACGCTCCCAGGCTGCCATTGGCTTCTTGGCCACGAAGGCACATTGCTGGCTCATGGTTAGTTTATTATCAACCAGCACTCCCAGGTGTCTCTCTGCAGAGCTGCTCTCCAGAAAGTCAACCCCCAGCCTGTACTGGTGCATGGGATTGCTCCTTCCCAGATGCAGGACTCTGCACTTGTCCTTGTTGAACCTCATGAGGTTCCTCTCTGCCCAACTCTCAAGTTGGTTGAGATCCTGCTGAATGGCAGCACAGCCTCTGGGGAATCAGCCAGTGCTCCCAGTTTGGTGTCATCAGCAAACTTGCTGAGGATACACTCTGTCCCCTCATCCAGGTGGTTCATGAAGGTGCTGAACAAGACTGGCCCCAGACCTGATCCCTGTGGAACTCCACTGGCCACAGTCTACAGCCTGTTTCCTAAGCCCTAACCTAGGTTACATGGGGAATCTGCATTTTTGGAGGTTTTATGAGAAAGTCATCATTTGTGCTGCATTATCCAAAAGTCCAAAGGTGACAATGAATGTGGTTGTTCTGGTTTCAAATGGAGCAGAATTCATTTGCTTCCTAGTAGCTGGTACAGTGCTGTATTTTGAATGTAGGATGAGAATAACGTTGACAACACACTGATGTTTCAGTTGCTGTTGGGCAGTGCTTACACTAAGTTAAGGACTTTTCAGCTTCTTATGCTGCCCTGCCAGCAAGTAGGTTTGGGGCACAAGAATTTAGGAGAGGACACAGCCAGGATAGCTGACCCAAACTGGCCAAAGGTATATTCCATACCATATGATGTCATGCCCAGCATATAAACAGGGCAAAACTGGCTGGGGGGGGCCACTGCTCAGGAACAGGCTGAGCACCGGTCAGTGAGTGGTGAGCAATTGGTTTCTATTGGCATCACTCATTTTTCTTGGCTTTTCTTTAAATTTCCTTTAGATATTTTCCTTTTAATTACAAATTATTATTATTAATAATAGCTTTTACTAATTACCATCATTAGCCAATTAGCATTAGCATTATTAGCAATATCATTATAGTTGCTCAAACTGTTCTTATCTCAACCCACAAGTCTTCTTACTTTTACCCTCTCTCTCCCCCCTATCCCACTGCAGGAGAGTGATACCCTGGGCCAACAGTCTGTCATATTTGGACAAAATGCCATCCTTTGAGTGAACTTTGCTCATTATAATCTCATTAAGATACCAAAGCACACCTCCATCCCAAAAGCTCCCCATCTCCAAGGTGTGACCACCCCTCACTGAGCATGTGCTATGAATTTTTCTTAATCTGTACCTCTGCTTATAAGCAAAGTGATAAAATTGTATACCTCTCATCAGAAAGGTCTGCACAACCAGAGGCACTCCAACTTCATCCTGAAGATAAAAAGTATTATAAAAATGGCTTAAGGAAGGGGCACTGTCAAGGAAGGTATCACCGTGAATAAGTCAGGGAAGACTTCATCACTGATTGCCTCCGACTCAACAGGCTGAACCTTTTACCTCATTACCTTTGGGTAAGATCCAGGCTCTAATGAGAGCATCCTTGGAAGACTTAGCAATCTCTACACAGAGCCTCTTCTGATTTCCTGTGCTGTATTATTCATCATCTCAATATCTGCATGTACTGTTTTTTTATTACAGGCAGTGTGCTATCACCAGCAAACCATAATAACCTGTGTAACTTGTTGCTTCAATAAACTGCACTACTCATTAAGCTGGACAGAAAAGCTTCTCACTGGGTGCTGCCAACACTCTCTCAGTCTGGCCCCGTGAGCCCATGGAGTGTGACTAAGCTGAGTGTGCAGTGTGTTTTCATTGCCCTGTAACCAGGACAGTTCAAAGAAGTTCAGTGCTACTGGGCTAAGAGTGCCAAACTAGATATCCCTCAGAAAATAAACCTAGCTGACCCCAGCCCTCCTGACAGCTGAGAACAAGCTGGAATGCACAGGGGGTTTCTTTTCTGCCAAATGTCTTTACCCTTTAACACAACACAGGGTACTACTGATCTGGTTTTTGTGAGCAGACTGATTCAGGGGTAGAGAAAAGGCTGCACTGCTGCTCTCCCAACTGCATTGTCTAACATGGGAATGTTCCTGTCTTGGGGCAGAAAAGCCAGACTGCTCTTGCCTTCACCCTGTTTGGTTATTGTCCCCAGAGCGATTTTTGGGTTTCACTAAAAATCTGCCTCTTCATATCTGAAGAGGAAAACAAAAGGTGCTCTACAGCATTCCCATTCTCCTCTCTGGCCTGTGCTTGTAGCTTCTTGACACAGGAAAGGAGCAGAGCCTGGTTCCCTCTGCAGTCCTGTGCCCAAACCCACCACCAGGTCTGATCACAAAGATCTCCTTGGTGCTAACACTCTCTGAGACCAGGAGCTAGACTCACATTGCTCCTAATAACAGTGTGCATGGCAGCCCAGCTCCCAGTCTCACGTGGGCCAGAGCTGCCACCCTGCATCTCACATCCTGCATCCTGCACAGTCCCACATCCCACACCTTCCACAGCTTCTCTGCTTCCCAACAGGAGACCTGGAGTGATATTGCCACAGGGCTACTGGGACAACTGTGTCCCAGTGCCAGAGAGAGACAGGTCTTTCCAGAATGTAATTTCTGAGACTGCCTCCCCTCCAGTTACCTTTCCCCTCCTAGATATTAGAAACATGGTAGTAATGAAGAAGACTTGGTCATGTGGGATGTAGAACTCAGAGCAATAAAGGCAGTCAAGGTCTAGATGTAGAGAGGTTACCTCATTCTTTAATCCTTCCCTACTTTCTGCAGAAAGGGTAATTGCAAAAATGATAAGCTGGCCTTGTACTGCTTGATTGAGACCTTCAGATAACTAATGTAACAAGAGCTCTTGAGGAGGGCTGTGTGGGGTGCAATGGGCTAAGCCTTTGCTTTGGTTAAAAAGATCCTGGGTTTTTCTCAGTGCTACAGCTTAGCCATTTAAGAACAGCAGAGCAAAGAAGCCATCTATTCACATAGGCATTCCATTCCCTGCAGAGCCTGTTTTAACAGCTGTACAGCCACACCTCAGTCTTGAAAAGGGTCCCCATCCATTGCAGTCTGGTGATGGTACTTTCTAGCACATTGCCAAGCACCAGGGGAGCAGCAGAAGCAGCTCACTCACCCTGCTAGGGAATGTGGTCTCTGCACAGGGCACACACTGCTTTCCAGGCAAACCCATTATCAGATGGTACCAGCAATTTCCATCTAAACTCCCCCCCTGGGATTGTCACACTGGAAGCAGCCTGTAAATTAAATAAGTATTACAACATATTTGTAAGACAGTTGTATTAAATGCTTCCAGATATAAATTCATCCTCAAGGCATGTGTGGTCAGATGGAATCCAGGCAGCTCACATTACTCTACAGCACTTGCTGGGCTCTTGCTGTGATTTCCTCACACATCATGTGTTTGAAAATCTTGAAAGGTTATTAATTTTTTTTCTTTTTTTTTGGCATTAGAGCTACATGTCATCTGTCAGCACTGAGTGCTGCAGGAACACACAAGGACAGATGTGCCTGGACTCTTCTTCCTATCCGAATAAACACAGGCACAACAGGGGAAAGCAGCTGCTGCAAGGTCACACTCTGGGGCAAAGTACTGATTTCCCACCTAAATTTCACCTGCTCAACACCCAATTCTTCAATGAATGCCCACAGCATGGGTTAAATCAGTGAAAAAGACCCTCTCCTTCTGTTGAGGTGTCTAAATTAAGTGGAGTAATTCCCAAGATCCTGAAGGCAGCTTCCACAGGTGATGGTAGGAGATGGGAATGCCTTAGTGGTTTCTCATCACGTTTATGGCCTGACCTGTCTTGGTACACCCTGCCACCGTGTGGACATCCACAGCGTTGAGCCAACCATGCAGAAGGTCTTGGCAAATATTTAACGGCCTTGCAAGTGTCCTTTAACACCCAATTGTAGTTTTGCCAGCCTCAGGCATCCAGGAGGTCAAACAAAGCCTCTGCTCACCTTTCCAACCTCTCTGGCTGCCAGGAGACCTTTTGTCACACTGAGGTCTTCTTTCAGAGGCTCTGTAGTTAAGTCAGAACACCTGGGAGGATCAGTGCTATAGGTTCTCGTGATGCTAAGCAGGCTGTTTCTGGCTTTGTCCCAATCCCTTACAATGACTTACAATGACTTGTGGATCTGTGGTTACTTTCCTGTTTGAACTTCCATGGTTTCCTCTCCTGTATAAATGCTTGTCTCTCCTAGGCTGTGGCAAATGTTCATGGCCCTTCTTGCCATGAGATTTCTGAAAGATCAGAAAAGCATTTCTGTTCCCTCCACCAGGTGAAACAGAAAGTGCAAAGGCTGCAGGCTGGCTTAAGCACTCAGTTTTGCTACAAGCCCAGCTCAGATTCTTGCTCTAAATTCCCATAAATGTGTGGTTAGCCACTCTGTCCCCTATGTTCCCTCCCTATCAATGCTTGATTTACAAGACAACCCATTTGCCTTTGGCACCACACTCAAGAGTTGTTACTGATTGCTCAATAACTGTCAGAGTCAGACAAGTTCACCCTGCTCAGAAACCCATGGTCAAACCTCTTGTCCGTGAACTTTGTCGCTAGTGCCAATTTCAGTGTTGTTATAGAAGTTTCACCTGAGGCCATGCCAGCAACTCCACCAGTCTGACCTTTCCACCAGTGGATCTTGGAAGATTTCTGAGTTATTTTATGGGTGATTACTGAAAGGTGCCGGATGGATCCAGATCTGACAGTCTGGTAATTAGGTAGATGCCACAGGACAGCCTGAAACAGCTCCATGGGTACCGACCAAAGCCCCAGCTCCCACCTCTCTCTGTTTTCCTTACATGGACTTTGTTAGGCACCCAGCTACACAGTAGTGCTGGGTTTAGGAGCATACTGCAGATCTTCACATGAGGTATCCACAGTAGCAATCCCACCTTCCAAAATCCTCACCCCCATGGATCTTCTCCCTCCTATCCTTAGTGTTTTATGAACTGCTTCCTAGAACAGGCATCTCTGAAAGAGCCCAAAGGCCATTTTAGAGATGGTTGAAAGGAGTTTAAAAAAAAAGCCTGGAGGGAGATAGCCTGGAGAAAAGATGGGCAATGAGGTCTCTTGTTGCATACAGCACTTGAACCTAACTTTGGGGTTAATCCCAAGCATCATGGAAGACCTGTCCAAACTTTCCCTGTGACTTCATCTGATAACAAGAGAAAGCACATGGTAACATTGCTCCCCCCACACCTTTCACCTGCCCAGCCTGTTTAGGTCAGACTCACATTTCAAAGGGAGCTTACAGAGCCACAGATCTGGCTCAAACAGCCCAAAAATGGGTCCTGTATTCTTTCTTCCCCCCACTCCTCAGGCAGGAAGCTTCCAAACCAAGTGCAACCCGCATACTTCCCAGCCAACTGGCCAGTTGGCCCACCAGCCTGCACTGCCTCCTCTCCTGATGGGAAGCCCATTAGTAATGGTGCTGCAGGATGGGTGGAGGATACATAGGAAGATCTAGAGGAACTAGATGTATCTACTGCATCTTCGATGGCTGTGAGGACCCTGGAGATGGGTGTTTCTGCTCAGGAGTGTGAAGCTGTCACTCTTGCTCTGGTTACAGCCAAAGCCACCCGTAAGGAAAGCCTAACCTGGCAGAGTGCAGCCTTCTGCCTCCTGAAAAATAAACTTTAACTGTCCTCTGAACTTTTACACAGACTCAGCTGGCTTGGCATAAAAATGGGCACTTGAGTTTCATTAAGATGGCCAAGTGTGTGAAAAGGCAAGGCTGTCCTGTGCCTGCCAGGGGTGTTCTCCAAGGCGACGTGAGGAGACATGGTGTGTTCTTTAAATATTGTTGACAGATGTGTCTATAATGATTTACCAGGCTCTGGGCCAAAGCATACCAGCAATCGATGAGGATAAAACAGGGTGATAAATGCCAATCAAGAACATAACTCCTTCCTCTTCTTTATAGTCTGATGAACCAGAGATACAGTTTTAACGTAAGTTACAAGAGTCCAGGTCAGGGGACAGACAAACTGAGGAGCTGAAAAAATGTGCTAGAACAGGGCTCAAGCAGCCAAAGCACCCAAATCTGGGTGATCTGGGAGATATGTGGTCAGTGACTCCTTGCAATGCATCTTCCTACCATGCTAACAAAGGCCCAGTGCCATGCAGACAGCTGTAGTGTTGGCTGGGTCACTTTACATCAGCTGAGGAACTGAGGCAATGATGAAGAAACTTAGTGTTACAGGCAATGCTGGCAGACTAACAAGAGGTTATTTGCACACCAGGAACAAGCTAAAAGCAGGTCATTGGGTTGATGCCTTTCAAGAAAAAAGAGTGTTTCTAGAGCAGTCTTCTACTATCTGCATGCAGAAGCAATGGACAGACCCTCCTCTTCAGCTCAAGCTTTAGCAGGCAACATGTATGGTAGGAGCTGGCTATTAGCTAGCTGACATGTCCAGTGCCTTTTATGCCTTGAGTATTCACCATGGAAGGTATCTCAATATCACTATTTTATCTCATCTTATATAGAAATCTCCATGCTGCCACCTTAAAGCTGCAAACCCAGCAGTGATGGAGGAGTTGTGGAAACAAGAGCCTGGAGCTGGAGGCCACAGTTAGAAACTGCTACTACCAACACATCATGGCTGAGCATTTGCAAAATGTCACCACTTGAGCACTAGGTGATGATGCAGATGACAGAGACTACGTACTGCACCAGCTACCATCAGCAGGGGGATTGATGGTCATCCTGAAAACCCACAGCTCAGCTTCCAAGAGGAGACAGAAGCAGTGGGATACAGTCAAACCTCCAAGGGACGTGAAGGTAGAGAAGATGAATGACTTCTAGACCTGAATTTGGCTGAGGACAACATGGAGCTCTGCTAGAGCCCAAGCCTAGCTGCCTCTTCCCTTCTCTCTCCTATGGCTTTGTTCAGCTGGGCGTGAATGACTGTGAGTGCTTTCACTCACTGCTGGGGTGTACAGGACTTACATGTAGAGGCTGGTTGTTAACTAAACTGCCTCCATTCACAGGTTGCTAGAAGCAGGTCAAAGGGTGAGTGAGAGCAGCAGGCAGTCAGGCTGCCAGCCAGGTTGATGTACTGATTAACATGACATTCCTGCTGCTAAAAATTGCTGACAGTAGTGCTTCAACAGGCTTAGTCCCAGCAGAGCAGGAGGGAGAGAATTTTTGTCTGTGCCTATCTTCTGGTTAGGCACAGAAGGAGAAGAGAAGCAGGCAGGAGAAGGCAGTGTCAGGTAGCCTGGACACAGGGCCAGCATGGTGTCTCTGCTGGACAACATAGCCAGACCTTCTGCTATCATCTTGCAGTTGTCTGTGGTGCTTGGTGTCATCTTTGTGCTGCTGAAAGTGACCCAGTTCTACCAGAAAAGGAAGAAACTCATCAAAGCTCTGGAGGCATTCCCTGGTCCTCCAAAACACTGGCTCTATGGCCACAATCATCTGGTAAGAAGGGAACTGGGCTCAATCAGGGTGGGTTTGCCCCAACAACCGTGGAAGATATGAGTCAGGGTGTGAGGGGGCACTGAGTGGGGTGTGCATGTCCCATGCTCCTGCTTCTTACTACAGAAGAGGACTTTGTTGTACAGGGAGTCCCAAGACTTTTGCAGAGCAAGCAGAAAGAGTGCCTGCGTATGAGATGGACATCATTTTGGTGATGAATAGAGCTGTCTTGTTTGGGATCATGCACTTAAATATGGAATTGGGTGATTTCTGAGGCATTCATAAAGGTAGTTAAACATGAGAAAAAATGTCTCTCCTCTGCACTAAATCTTCTACCAATAAGTCTCTCCCCCAACACCCACTGAAGAAGACATGGTCACAGAAACAGGGAGCTTCATTACAGACGTTTTTATCTTCCTGTAGTGCAGATGTTTTTTGGTTTCATGTTGCATATCTGCTTTGCACTGCTGAATTTTGAGGACAAGGCTGTAACAGCCTTGTTCCGCCTGACCTGTTGACCTGCCATCTTGGCATTGCCCCTGCCAACTCTAGCTCCTGAGTACGATACCAAGTCACTCTGAGCCCAGGCCATCCTAACGTGGCTCCATTGCAGCTGGGCCCCAGCTACAAACTGTCCCTGGAGCTGCCCTGTGCAGCCCAGGCAGCTTTACCACTTGTACAGGGTCCCTTTCCAAGTCCTGCACCTCCTTCACCTGCAGCTTGCACATGCTTTCCATAAGAGGGCAAGTTTAACCTCTGCTCTCTTTTCCTGCCTGAATTCAGCTCCTGCTTAACTGTCGTTGCAGATAACCGCTGAAAAAGTGCTCTATCAAATACAGTCATGGGGAGAAGAATACCCCTATGCCTTTCACAGGTGGCATGGACCAGTCATGCCTTCTCTAATCATCCACCATCCTGAATATGCCAAAACCATACTTGCTCAAACAGGTAAGCCTTTAAATCTGGTTTTGAGAAGTCACGTCCTTGACGCTTCTCTACTGAGAAAATGATGGGAAACTTGCCTGGAGTCATCTCCCCTGACACCTTCCCTCACAGCTATTGCAATTCCTCCTTTGCTCCCCTTCACAAACTTCCAGCCCACCCCATGTTTCATGGAGCAGTTTGTATTCTCATGCAAAACAGTGATCATGTGCTGTTCCTGTTCTCTGTTTCCATTATCGTGTGCCTCACTGCTTTTATGGCATCTACACCCACAATATCTGTGCTTCCTAATAACCCAGTAATGTCATAGAATCATAGAATCGTAGGGTTGGAAGGGACCTTTAGAGATCATCAATTCCAACCTCCCAGCAGAAGCAGGTTCACCTAGATCAGGTCACACAGGAACATGTCCAGGTGGGTCTTGAAGACCTCCAAGGAAGGAGCCTCCACAACTCCTCTGGGCAGCCTGTGCCAGGGCTCCCTCACCACTGTCACAGTGTGGGTGAGCTATCATGGCAATGACTCTCAGAAGACATCAAAAGTCTTGTCCTCTGCCCCTTTCTGTGGAGCATGGTGCCTGTGGGATGCTACACACATGGGCATCCTCAGTAACTCCGATTGGTTGTTCTCAACTTTGAGCTTTGCCATGACCATTTCTTTCCTACACACTCTTCTCATTCCACCTTTCTCTGTTTTTCTCAGGCCCACTGAGTTAATATTTGCAGGAGACCACTTTTAAACTCTACACTCTTTTTAAACTCTACCTTTTACGTGTTGAAATTACACTGATTCTACACTGTGATCTCGAGGACAACCTGTAATGCCAATTTACCCTGAGTTTTCTTTTGCTCTGTTGGATTCATGAATCATTCATGCTGTCTTGGCATCTATGATGTTTTGCAGACCGCAAGCCCAAAGTACCTTACAGATTCTTAACTCCCTGGATTGGTAAGTCATTCTCTTCCATTATCTCTTTCGCTTTTCAGCAGCTTCTCATCCCTTTATTTTGCTTTCTTCCATTCTAAATCCACAGCTTGCAAATGAGATGGTTTCTGTGAGTGTGAGCATTAGTACTTGGTGGTGCTCACCTAGTCGTGGAGCACATTGGGTGGCTTTGCCTTGGGTCATGCACCCTGACCCTCACAAAGCAACCTTCTGTTTGCTCAGGGAACGCTGCCAGGGATAACTGGGTGGGACACCAAGGACAAGAGGGTCCAGGAGGGGACAGCTTTGAGGTAGACCTCCAGAGTCCTGCTAGCAACCATCAGTGCTACTGTAAAAGTATAAAAGTAATACCCAAGTATTTCATTTAGGGAAGAAAAACTCTTATGAGAGAGCGATTCCTGTACCTCTGCCATCATGAGTTTGATTTCAGGGTAGATGAGGTGTGCATGGCTGGTTGCAGTGAAGGACATGTGGGTATTTCTTCTCCATCCAAAGAGTGTTACCGTGAACAGCCTCAGAGAGGCTGCAGAAAAGGTTCCACCACCAACTCTTCCTCCTCTCAGATCCTGCACATTAACCTGTGCTTGGCCAAAAGCAGTAGTAAGGTTGTCAAAGCTGTGATCAGAGTCTGCAGCAGCCAGTTGTGCCTTTGCTGTTTGTGTCTCCAGGGCAGGGGCTGTTGATCTTGGAAGGACCCAAATGGTTTCAGCATCGGAAGATGCTCACCCCAGCCTTTCATTATGATGTGCTGAAATCTTATGTGACCCTGATGTCAGACTCAGTCAAAGTGATGCTGGTAAGAGTTGTAACTCCTGCTACTTTTACCTTTCAGCTGTGCACCAGTGAAAATAATCAGGTCTGAGAATGACTGAGGGAGAGACTGAACTTAGATGGTTCCTAGAGTTTCATTGAACTTTTTGAGTAGTTTTGAAGTGCTGAAATTGCTCCCCTCTCCTTCCTCTGGCCATTCCCACTTACTCTGTCTCTTACATCTGCTTTCCAACAAAATCAGCCACTGCTAGAATGTCCTTCCCTGGTCCAGTAAAGGTAAACCTGGAAAAAAAGAAATGCACAGAAGAGTTTGATTAGATCCACAGAATACAGAGTGAACTCGGGCCTCCGCTTGCAGAAAAGGAAATAATTAGCAGCATAGATCTGGGAAAGAGAGGAAAATATGACCTGACTCTGGATGGTAGCCTGTCTCTCCTTACCCCTTGTCTCCACCACTAGGATAAGTGGGAAAAAAACGCAGAGAGGAAGTCAGTGGAGCTCTTTCAAGATATCAGCTTGATGACACTAGACAGCATCATGAAATGTGCCTTCAGTTATAACAGCAACTGTCAGACTCTGAGGTCAGTGCCTGAACTTTCAAAGCCCTGGGAAAGCAAACGCTCCCATTTCCCCACTCTTGTTGCTAACATCAGCTTTAACCTTGGTCCCCTCACAGCAACTCAAACTGTTACATCAGAGCTGTTTATGACCTGAGCTACCTCGTGAGCCACAGAATCCAGAATTATTCTTTCAGTGATATCTTCTATGACTGGACTCACAAAGGCCGTGAGTTTCAGGATGTCTGCAAACTCGCCCACGACCACACAGGTATTTCTTCCCCTTTCTCCCCAGCCTTCTGGACCTCTCTCCCACTTTCATTTGGAGCAGCTTAGAGGGAGGATTGCACTGACATGCACTGGACAGAAAGTTACACATTAAACAGAGTCCAAGCCAACAAGTACGTGAGGCTTCTGGCAGGACAGGACACATTTAACTGATGGTTCTTTCATGCAGATAAGGTAATAAAAGAAAGAAAGATGCTGCTCTCCAGTGAGAAGGAACTTGACAGGATCCAGAAGAAGAAATACCTAGATTTTCTGGACATTCTTCTTTGTACCAAGGTGAATGTTTGAAATAATCCTATCAAATGTATGGCATGAAGTATGTACTGAGGAGCTCACACACCTGGCTGGAGCTGGTGGTAACAGTTTCTCCATTCCAGACTTCCTAGCTCAGGGAGGGGTAAATTGAAAAGGAAGTACACGCGTGTGAAAGGCAGTGACTGAGCATAAATAACTTGGGCAGCCTTTCATCTTCCTTGTTCTTTTTCATTAAACACATTAATAGTTTAAACTGAGCTGTCAGAAATCAGAAAAGAATGAGATCTTTGGACAGGTTACAAAGGAGGGCAGCTTGGCTGTAATCCTCTCAAGAGATTCTGTTTCTTACCTTCTGTAGTTTTACCTTCACAGACACCTTCGGATCCTTATAGAAGCTGCCATTTGGGGTTCAGGAAGGAGATATACTCTGTGCTCACTCTTTCTTTCTGGAGCCACTGTTTCCTTTTATCTTTTCAATCTGAAACAAAAGGTGTCCAAAACAAACTACTGAAAAACATAACGGAGACCCTTAGTAGGGCATCAATAAGGTGTCCTTCTGAAGGGCTGGGCTCTGCTATCCCACCAAAAGCAGTTTTGTTGACTGCAAGCAGCAAATCAGCAGGTTCTCACATGTATTGGATGTCTTTTCCACTGGCTCTACTTCCTGATATACAGGGAGATACAAAAGACACCAAATCAGGTCCTACCTCATCAGCATCTGGGGTTGTTTTTATACCCAAAGGAGCAAGCCAATTTAAGGTGTGCTTCAGGCTGACATACTCTCCTCTTTGTCAGGATGCAAATGGAGTGGGGCTCTCTGATGAGGACCTGCGTGCTGAAGTGGACACCTTCATGTTTGAGGGTCATGATACCACAGCCAGTGGGATCTCCTGGCTCTTTTACTGCCTGGCATTACATCCAGAATACCAGCAACGGTGCAGGGAGGAGATCCAAGGGATCATGGGAGACAGAGATACTGTTGAATGGTGAGCTAAGGCTTCTTACTCCTTTACTTTGAACTCTTTTCACTCATCCTGAGAAGAAAACTTCGGCCACCTTATACTGCATCTGCACTGGGCCATTCTGCTTTTCACATAGCAATGTTGGCAGCAAAGGAAGGACTAGGAGGAGGAGAAACCCTAACAGGAGATGGGAGACATGATGGTCCAGCCCACTCAATCCCCATTGCTTGTGTCCTCATTGCTGCCATTCAAACCAAGAGCCTGACTCCCTGGGTTGCTTTCAGGGAGGACCTGGGGAAGATGACTTACACCACGATGTGCATCAAGGAGAGCATGCGCCTGTTCCCACCCGTTCCCTCCGTGTCCCGATACCTCTCCAAACCCATCACGTTTACCGATGGACGCAGCTTGCCAGAAGGTTTGTTGAGCTTGTTCATCCTTCACGGTGCTGTCTGTAAGAAGTGGGGCATCCTCTGTAGAGCTGCTGTGTGGAGAGACTGGTGGGGATTCCAGCTTCTCCTCTGTCTCCAGAGAGCTGTTCAGGGCTACCAAAGCTCACCATCACAGCTCTCCCGAAAGGGTGGCTGGAGAGAGCCCAAGGACACGCACCGTGGCAAGTTCAAATAGTTCAGAGGGGACTTCCAGAGTGTTGGCCAAGACTAAAAGCTCATCCACTGGTGCCAAAATGGGGCTTAGCTCTGAGGCCATTGTTTCTTCCATGTGAGAGTTTCAGGAGGTGACTTGCCTCAGCAGCCTGGGCATCATATCTAACAGATCTCCTGCAACAGCCCCTGCAGAGCCCAAAGAAGGAGAACGTTGTACAAAACTCCTCTGGGTCTTCACTCTGAGATGTCACCAGTTTCTTCTCACTTTCTTTTCCAGGCTGCCACATTTCTCTGAGCATATTTGGTATTCACAGGAACCGGGATGTGTGGGAAGACCCCGAGGTAACAAGAAGGGCAAGATGATCTTGGTGGAACTGCTTTGGCTGGGGGTTGGGCTATATGATCTCTAAAGGTCCCTTCTAACCCCTACCATTCTATGAATCCATGATCTCTGAGCCCAGGCACTCACTCCTCTTGAACAAGGCAGTCTGTGCCTCTCTGCCACATTTAGGTATTTGTTTTCCCCTCTTGTTCCAGTGGTCCATATCTAAATGCAAAGTTCAATGAAGTTACCAAACCCTCCAAAGTCTTTGAACAGAACAAAGTTCTGGGACAGGGTGTTGATTTGACTGTCTTCTTGCACGGTGATGGAGATGCTCAGGCTGCTTTCAGCTGCTCTGGATAGTTATGTCACTGAGTGGTATAAGACATCGCAAGCCCTCCAAACAATATGTGCTTCAAAGATGATGACTTAGAGGCTTCAAGGAAATAAGTAGCTGGGAAACCTGAAGGAGTGTCAGCAGCTGCCTCTTGCCAGTGGCTCTCTGGAGAGGCAGAGTCAGACACTTCTGACTTGATCATTGCTGCCGTGGAGGAGAAAATGCCCACAGGCATCTTGTACACTGTAGTGGGTGATTTGGGTACTCCAAGGGGATGGTCCACATGGCTATCATTGCCTTCTTCTCATCCACCTGGCTGGGCTTTGCAGAGGGATGGATGTGAGCTGCAGCTCCTCCAAATCCAGTCCTACCCTGGGGACTAGAGGAGAAGCTGCTGCTGCTTGTGTCAGAACTAACACTGACCAAAGGGCCTTTGTTGCTCCCACAGAAATACGATCCCCTGAGGTTTTCTCCTGAGAACTCATCACAGAGGCATTCCCATGCTTTCCTGCCTTTCTCTGCTGGACCCAGGTGGGAGATCCCTCATCCCTCTCCTTCCCCATAGGCTGCCTTGTATAGGAGGCCTAGATCAGAGCCAGGCTCCTGAAGCTAATCCTCCCCTAGAGCCTGTGAGCCAAGCTGACTCAGCCAGCTGAAGCAGGCTTTCCATTCCAGGATCCCCAACATGCTCCAGAGTGTTTCTCACACTCCAAGCTCTGGAGCTGTATAGTTTCACACAATTTTCTTATGAATTTGTGGAGCTATTTACATTTTCCTGTTGCCTGCAGTGAGAACATGGGCTCCTTTGTCTAGGGGTAAATACCCAGTGCAACTCACAATCAAGTTGGGGCTTCCCATGTGGTATCAATAGACAGATGCAGGATACTGAGGTCTCAGTAACTTACAAGAGGAGATACTCCACACAGAGTCAAAAATAACCTTTGAGGTGTCTGGTTTTCAGCTGGATCCATGTAGCTCTCTCTAGTGAAGAAATCTCCAATTATCTTAATTTCTTTCCATTTTTCCAATGTTTTTCCAAACAACAGCAATACCCCGCAGCAGAGCTGGGTGCATTTTTGTGTGGGCATGAGGGGGATCCCTAGATAAGCTGTGGCAGCATCCTTGCAGCAGCTGGAGCCCACCTCCCAGCACTTCAAAGCTGCTGCTTTGGGAAGTTTGTGCAGGGGCTGAGCACAGCTCTGGGGTGGTCAGGGATGAAAGCTGCAGTAAGAGTATTTGTCATCCTCTCCTCAGGAACTGCATTGGGCAACAGTTTGCCATGAATGAGATGAAGGTGGCTCTGGCCCTGACCCTGCTCCGCTTCCAGCTCCGTCCCAACCCCTCCAAGCCTCCCATGCTGCTACCACAGCTGATCCTCAGGTCTGGCAACGGGATCCACCTGTACTTGCAGAAGATTCACTGACCCTATGACTGGGTTACCACAGTGGGGGGCAAGTGCTTTCCCAAGGACCACGCTCCCCCCAGAAGTTTAAGAGGAGAACACCAAACAAGCCCATCCTGGCCACCTCAGTCCTCTCCCCAATTCACCTCCCTCCCTGCTGCCATCCCAGGAGGATCTGCTGAGCTCTCTCATATGCACCCTGAATCCAGTAGGTCCAGGTCCTGTCCTTGCATGAGGTGCAGCACTGCCAAAGGCATTGTGCAGCACAGTTTCACCCCCATGGGCATCCTCCACGTCCTCCCTCCTCACCTCCCTGCTGCCCTCACACACTGCCTGGTGGCACTTCCATCACCTGCCTGCATCTTCACAGCCCTGCCAGCTCTCTGCTCATGTGGGCATGGTTTGCATGGGTGTATAAAGCCTGGACACTGCCTGAGCACAACATCCCTCCCCTGCCTCCAACCTGAAGGCAGGAGAGTTCCTCCCTGCATCCACACTGCAGCCCCACACGCCACACTCCAAACTATTCCCTCTGTGCCTGCTGTTAGAGAGACAAAGACCAGCAGGTTTTTGTGCCCTGGTGCTGAACTTCCTCCAACTGAGGTTGCTCAGGAGTCAACACTGAGATATGTCACTATGTAGCCTAGAGAGAGAGCACCCAGCACCCTCAAAACAATGTGTAATTAACCTTGTCTTCCTCTCTGAAATGAGAATAAAGCCTCACAGAGATGCTCTCCAAGCATGGCTTTGGCTTCCTTTGCATTTGGGGGGCCAGGCAGTTACAGTATGAGTTCCAATAGCCCAGAGGCAAGGTTGTACCCAAGGGTGCAGCCCAGCCAAGCTGCAAGGGTTATTTCAGTGGGTTTGCCCCCTACATTGAGGCTTAGGAGTCTGTTTCCACCCCTCCCATGCCACAGGTTACCAAGCTCTTCCCTCTGCCTCTGAGAGTTCCCGTGGTAAGGAAACAATGGAAATGATCTGAGGTCAAACAAAGCAAAACAGGAATCATCATCCTACCACCCTCAAAACCCAAGTGGCAAGAGCAAAATCAGCTTGCAAATAAACCAGCCGTCCCAAGAGGGAGCCCGAGTCCATCGCAAGCCCTTTTCCGCAGAGGCTGAGAACTGACTGCTCAGTACATGAGTGAACTGCCCAAGGGCTGCAAGTGTGCACTGGCGCTGGGCTTGTTTTGGGGGTGTGGGGACCCACTGCATGGGCCACAGCTGAGATGGGTGGGAAATAGGTCACTAGGTGGCAGTGGGAGACCCAGAAAAAACGTGAAGTCCTCCTAAAGTCCTCTTCCATCCCTGGTAAAAATCCTCTGGGCTTGGCAGGCAGCAGATGGGCTTCATCCCTGGGGATGTTGCCATCCCCATTCCATGCCATGTCATGCCTTCCCTTCCATCCCATCGCCACCCTCAGCCACACAGGACAGCAGAGCAGCCGCTGCTCCCTCATGGTCCCCAGCATGATGGTTGTATTACCCACAGCACAGTGAAAGCTTGTCACTGCCACTGCCCAAGCATCCAGCAGGCATCAGGGGAAACTGAGGCACGGAGGGCTGCACACATTGTAATGCCATGGTGAGACACAAGGCTGTTTGTCCAGCTCTCACCCATGGCAACAGCATCATCAGCATCACTGCAGGCTCTAACATGGCCAAACCGTGTCCATCTGTCTGGGTAGGTCACCTCTGCTGATGACGAGACCAGGACAGCCACACCTGAGCATCTCCACATCTGAATAAGCCCCCACAGCCTCCTACTTCCCTGCTGTACCCTCCATTTGAGAAACAAGGTTCCTCCTGGGCTGGATACAGACCTTCATTTTGGCTGTCTCAGTACCTAATGGGAGATAATCACAGAAAGTTGGAGATGTGTGTGGAAGGGACCTCTAGAGCTCCTCCAGACCAACCTCCTGCTAAAGCAGGTTCCTCTCCATCAGGTCACACAGGGACGTGTGCCAGATAGGTTTGGAACCCTCCAGAGCAGGAGCCTCCACATCCTCCCTGGGCAGCCTGGGCCAGGGCTCCCTCACCTCAGCACCAAAAGAGTTTTATCTTGAGTTTAAGTGGAACTCTTTGTGTTCCAGCTCATGTCCATCACTCCCAGTCCTGTCACTGGGCACTACAGAAAAAAAGTGTCACCCCATCCTCCTGACACCCACCCCTTAGGTACTTAGAAGTGTTATTGAGGTCTTCCCTCAGTCTTCTCCAGGCTGAACAGCCCCAGGTCCCAGCCTTTCCCATAAGAAAGATGCTCCATCCCTATGATGCTGTGAATAAGCAGCAAGGTGCAGCTTGTCTGTGTTTTGCAAGGCAGCTGTAGCTCTGAGACCCCTGCCTGTCACCCCCAGGAAGAGACTGGGTGCAAGTTGTGGAGATGCTGATGCCAGCTCCCTTTTGCACCACCGTTGGACTGAAGCTGGTCTCAGAGGCCAATCTGCAGCTCTCCTCCTCCCCAGCACCAGCACAGCGAGGCCGTTGGAGGGCAGCAGTTTGACACAGCTTTGCATTACTGGCCCTATTTGTCAAAACAGCTCAGCCACTCACCCGGGAGCCAGCAAACCACCTCGCAGCTCTGCTCAGCCACTCTCAGGCTTGTGGTCCAAGCAAGGAGCTTACGGACCACTTGGCCACAAAGACACAGCTCACTCTCCTCGCTGGTGGGTTGCAAAGGGAAATTATGTGGCACTTAAGACATCCTGACAGCATTTTCTGGTTAGATCTGATGAGGAACCACAGCTGCTGCCCATCCCTGTCTCTCTACGATACTCTGCTTGGCCTCCCAGCCCTGTGTTTTGAGGCCATCAGCCTACTCACTGCCCTCACAGAGACTGCTTGTTTAGTTTCCAGAGTCCTTCTGACTATTAGGGACATCCCAGTCCCAAGAACTTCCAGGAAAGACCTTCCCTGGGAAAACTGCTCTGGCAAAGAGAGGAGAAACTACTGCAGTTTTTTATTGCAAAACAGAATCAGGATTCCAGGCAGTTTTGACAACAATTGATGTAACCTGAGCCAAAGACTTTAAAGTCTCTCCCTATGAAGAATGATGCTTAACCCAGGTTTGCAGGCTGAAGGATCAAAACTTTTGGGGGAAGATCTTGCAGCACCAATGCACCACAGAGCCATAATGCAGCGGCAACCAGGAGAAAATTCTTGTGCTTTTCAGCTTATCCAGGTCAAACCAGGCAACCCAAACATCTCCTCCACCTTCAAACACTGGCAGTTTCTGGACAGCAGCATGTTCAAGATAACCTCCTCTGCCAAGCCACTGCTAAACGGCTTGGAGAGCTGCAAAAGGCAAGGCGAGGAGCCGGGCAGCACCCAGTGACACAGATCTAATCACCTGAGCATTTGCCCCAAACGTCTCCCTGCCAGGCACTGACATTTCTATGCTGTCTCGGCTCTCTCACTCTCTCTCTCTCTCTCTCTCTCTCTTCATCACCATGGCTACGGCAGCCACCAATCCACAGACGAGTCCTTTCCAGGGTACCATCAAACCCTTAGGGAGATGCTACAAGAGCCAACCCCCTTTGGCACAGACGCTTCGGGGACGCCGGGACAGCTTCGAGCATCAAAAAATTCCTCCTTTTTTTATTCTTCTATCCCTCCTCCTTTTTAGGTTTGGTTTTTTGGGTGTTTTTTTTTTTTTTTTTTCTCCCCTCTTTCTTTTTTTTTTGAAGCACAAACAATGGAGCTAAAAGGTTGGGTATCAGGTCGATAATCATGAATGACGTGTCGTTATTACACAGCGCACATTCATTATCTCCCACTCCAGCCATGTCACAGGCGGCTGGAGGAGGGCAGATAACGGGGTGCCTTCATGCAGATGGCTTATTATCAGGATGTTCCAGGAGGGGCTTTAAGACAGTTAGTGATGCTGTTTGCCAGTTAAAGATTAGAGACCCCAGAGAATAATTAACAATCCCAAAACCCAGGTTTTTTCTGCTGGATTCTTCTGCTTTCTCCTCCCCCTGCCCCCCCCCATCCTCTTTAATCTATTCACTCTAGCAGGTGTAATAAAGCGATAAGGACAGGCTCCGGGGATGTTTGTTTGGCTACTACGGGTGTATAAACCAACAATGGCTGGTATTTTACTTCTGGCTTTCAGTGGCTTGAATTGAGACCAAAAACTCTTCAGCCCCCTTGCCCACACACACACACAGCCACCCCTACGTGCCACACTCAGCTCCCACCTGGGTGGCTGGGCTCCTTCTCCAGCCTGGAGGACCACAGCTGTGGCAACAGGCTCCCTTTTTGTTTCTGGAGCTCCAAAATCACATCGCTTTGGTGTCAGTTCACCCAATACCAGGACATAAACCCCAGGCTATATTGCTCAGGGCCAAGGCTGGAGCCGGTGATGTTTCTAGCAGCAGTTTACCTGCATACATCTTGAATCAAACCACCTTGGGGTAATTCGTGTATCCTCAGGGCAGCGCTAACCTGCCTTGGGTGGTGGTTTAATGCAGCTGTGCCTATCAGGCTATGTACAGACATCCAAGGAATGAGGTAGGTATCCACCTGCCCCAGCTGCTCTGGGGTTGTGGTCACAGCTAGAGCAGAAACACCTTAAACCTCCTTGGCTAAAGAGCCTTGCTAACCTCAGGGAGATTGGGGAAGCCTCAGGGTAAATGCAGCTTTCCACCTGTTATCTGTGGGTCCAAGGGATGAATGAGTTGCACCCTCCTAGGCCACAAAGGAAAGCTGTGATACATCTTATAACACAAAATGACAACCCTGAATGTCTTCTGCCCAAAAGCAGACCATCCAGCCTACAGCAGCTCCCAACCCTGAACATCTTCCTGAAGCCCAAGCTTCAGAGACAGTGGCATTAGGGAGTGAGGGATAGGAGGGGGTACCCACTGGTGTCCTTCTCCCTCATTGTGGGGTGTGAGGTGACTTGTGGAGGACACAGTCATCCCCCATGCTGCACGGTGACAGGTGCTGAGGAGGATTTGAGCCCCAACCAAATTGTCTCAGGGCCCTTTGGAGGAATCAGTGAGGTTGTTGGAGATGCCCATCACCTGAGGGCTATCAGATCCAGCTCTAGAGGGCATCCCTCAGCTCTCAGGGTCAAGGCAGCAGGAGCGAGCACCGAGATGCCAGAAGTTGCCTTCCCAATCACTCTCATCCTGCCAGGGAGGGATGAGACAGCATTGTGCTTTAAAGAGCATCCCCAACCCTATCAGCAAGAGATGAGATATCCTAATTATGGCAGTACAGGCGAGGATCCGGGCTGTATCAGCCAGCACAGAAAGGTAAACAAGAAATATAACAATGGACCCTTAACACTCATTAGCTGTGTCAGATAATGCCTCACTTTTCTCCCTTTGGGGCTTAAAATCTAATTAAAGATTTTCCCAACAATAAATTTCATTTCTGCTCGCTCCCTTTTGTTCTTTTTTAGGATCTCACCGAGACACAGCCAGGAGCAGGCTGCACAGCTCCCAGCAAGGCAGCCTGCGCTGCACAGCCAGCCTCAGCTTGAGCCTGGCATACAAGGCAAACTGAGGCAGGACTCCACTCAGGAGGCCATATAGTGGCTCTTGTAAAAGATGCTTGCCCCAGGAAAGGGAACTGGCCAAAATGTGCAGTGGTAAAGCCTCATCCCTCTGCTTGTCTGGAACTACAGCCACAGGGGGGACTCATGAGGGAAGGAGCCACTAAGCCACACACACACACCTCCCACCAAACCCACAGCCAGGCACTAACAGCTCAGGCATTCAGGGTGCACACAGGGCAGGGAATAAACTCCCATTGTTACTCATTATTAAGGATACTGCTTCTAACTCCTTCTGCAACCAAGAGGTAAAAATTAATGGGTTGCCTTCCCCTCGCCACACGCCCAGCCCCCAGCCCAAATGCTGACACAGCAGGAACACACAATGACTAATCCTCCTTAAACCCTGCTGAGCCAAGCACTGCTGCTCAGCTCTGGGGAGGTTGTTTTTGCCAAACCTGCCTGATGTGTGGCACCTTGTGAGACAAAACTCAGGGGGAGCAGCATCCATCAGGGGCATGAGCGTGGCTGGGAAGCTGTCCAGAAGAAAAGGACCTGGGGATGCTGATCAACAGCTGAAAGTGAGCCAGCAGTGTGCTCATGTAGCCAAGAAGGCCAATGGCATCCTGGCTTGTATCAGAAATAGCATGGCCAGCAGCACCAAGGAAGTGATTGTCCCCATGTCCTGGGCACTGATGAGGCTGCAGCTCCAATACTGTGTCTGGTTCTGGGCCATTCACTACAAGGACATTGAGGTGCTGTGGCATGTCCAGAGACAGGCAACAGAGCTGGGGAAGGGTCTGGAGCACAAGTGTGAGGAGCAGATGAGACAATGGGGGTGTCAGTCTAGAGAAGAAGAGGCTGGGGGGAGACGTGATCACTCTCTATAACTACCTGACAGGAGGTTCTAGTGAGGTGGGGGTTGGTCTCTTCTACCCACTAATGAATGACAGACAGGACATGAAGAAATGGCCTCAAGTTGTTCCAAGGGAGGTTTAGACATTAGGACTAACTTTTTTTTCCCTGAAGAGGTTGTCAGACTGCCTCCCAGGCTGCCCAGAGAGATGTTTAAATTACACCTAGCAGAGGTGCTGAGGGACATGGGTTAGTGATGGACTTGGCAGTGTGAGGTGAGTGACTGGGCTTGATGATCCTAAAGGTCTTTTCCCACCAAAATGATTCTGTGATTTCTCAGGAGTGGGAAATTCAGGACCTCCTAAATGAAAGTGGTAGAAGGGAACAACTCTGACATTGTATCTCCCCAACCAAGGGCTCAGGCTCTCCAACCTTTCAGCCTGTTTTTCTTCTTCTACTCTCATGCAATTTCTCATCTGGAGCTGTGATTTCTCAACACCGAGCCTTGAAGGCATTTTCAAAACACTTGCCTACGTGAGGCTCTTCAGGGAGACGCCTTTCAGGGTGGGTTCATTAGTGGAAGGCTTCTGCTTTACTCCTAAGCCTGAATTTTTGGGTCACCACCCAGTAGGGACATTGACAGACTCACCTGTAAGAAGTAAGACAGCAGCTCAGAGGAGGGTGCAGCTCCAGCCCCCTCCTCCATCCCAGAGGACTCCTGGCAGGGTGAAGTGGCCTCTTGTGGGCTGAGCTCCCTGTCAGGACTCTCACAGCTTCTCTTTCAAGGAAGAGCCAGCAGGTTGTGATGGTTAGGTAAACAAGGTGTTTTGCAAGCCCCTGCCTGAGGAAGAAGCCTGGGCAGCACGTGCTCCAGGAGAAGCTCAGGGCTTTTAAGGTCACTGGGAAATGCAGAGGAGCAGAGGACAGCCCTTGAAGCAGGAAAGGGCTGTTAGGGATTGAAACACACAGAGCAAGAGCTCTACTAATGAGAGGCAAAGAGGTGCCTCCAACTCCCCAGCTGCCTCTTCTGCAAATGAGCTTCCACACCACCTCCCAAGCCTCAGACCCAAATCCATCACAGCTGCTGTTTTACAGCAGGTGTAAAACTTCCCCTTGTCAATGCAGAGGCACCTGATGTTCCCCTGCCACCTCATCACCCTTGTGTTTGCACAGCCCTGAGCACAGTAGAGGCCCAAAACCACTCTGCTCCCCTCAAACCTAGAGGTTGCCAGAAATGCTCTTCTTATAACTGCCCATCCCTTTCCACTCCTCCCAGTCCTGTTCCACCTGCAGCCTCGGGCTCTCCTTGATTGCTGATCTCCCTAACCCTTTCCTTACCAGACAAGAGGAGGATCCTGCTCACTTCGTGGGCAACTGATGTCCCAGTGAAGGCCAAGCGCTTACAGGTCTTTTGTTTCAATCTGCAAACCTCTGGCTTGGGAGCACTTGTTTCTCCCGGAGCAGCCCAAGTACTTCCCCAAAGCCATCCCCACCACAGCCAAAAATGGACCCTGGTTAATGAACAGCCTGGCAGGAGAAGGATGAGCCTTGGCTGGCTGCCCCAGAGAAGAGCCAGCACCATGCACGGCAGCCCTTGAGCCACATCCTGGCAACACTGGTGAATGATTGCTATTCCCAGCTTCCAGCCCTGGGAAAGGTACCAGATGGCTGTGGCTCTGTACCCTGTGCCAGTGGGAATCATGGAGGGCTGCTTTTCACCTGGCAAGCAGTGCTGGGAGGTGCTGGGTTGGTGCTATGCCTCTGTTTCCCCATCTGGGAATGGAAGGGAATGCAAGGGCATGATGCTCACCTCCCCATATGGCCCTTCATGGCTCTGGGGAGGTTCAAACACTAAGCAAACCAAAATCCTCCTCCTTTTTCTCTGTCCTTTTGATACATGGACACACACAAAAATGCTCTTGTCTTCATTCAAGTGAGGAGATAAAGATGGATCCTACCCAAGAGGGATCACAGGGGAGATGTTGAGCCCCATCTAAGCACCCTTCCCACACTGACACCATCTTCCAAGGTGTCCTTCCCTGGCCAAAGTGCTTGAAGGCTGGGAATGCTGTGAGATGCCAGAAAGTCCTTTGGGTGATGAGCAAAACAGCCTTCTTTGCTGTCATATGGGCAACAATTCTCTTTATTGCTCACAGGGCAGATATATACAGGGGAGAAGGTTTGTTCTGGCATGAAAACACATGGTGTAGGTTGTAGAGGGTGGAACAGGTAGGACAGAGCAGGTTTTCCATCAGCAGCTTCCCAGAGGGTAGCTGGGGGTGTGGAGAGGTCCCAGGCACCCAGTGAGGATCCTTCCATGTCTGGGAGCAGGTCAGCACCCTCCTGAGACCAGGGACATGAACCTCACCAGCCAGCAGGAGTGACTGCCAAGCAGGAAGAGGCCCCGCAGGTGGGAAGGGAAAAGATGAGGAGATGGTGGTGCCGTGAAGAGGCCGGGGCACTGCCGTTACACATGGGGTATGCCAGTGCAGAGGGTCCCTGAGAGAATGCCCACAGAGGGGAGCAAAGCGAGAGGAGGGAGGAGTGGCCCAGCCAGGGCACTGCTACATGGCCGTGGTGACCACCTTCTCCTCAAGCTCCAGGTTGTTCTCGTAGGCATTCTCATTCTCTTTAGACCTGTGTTGGGAGGGAGAAGCACAGTGGTGAGCTTAACTCCAGTAAGCTCAGCCTCCCTGAAGCTACCACCAGCCCTGAGCTTGCTGGTGCCAGCCATGCACGAGGTGAGGGGTGAGGAGGGGAGGGCGAGAGGGGTTCCCCTGCCATAAGGAGAGACAAATGTAGGGTGGGAGTCGCTCCAAATTCTAGCCAGGGCTGGTTTGACAGATATCTGAGTGGTGACCTATGGCCACTTTGGGCGGTTTCCTCTGAAAGATGTGGTGTAGTAGAAGAAAAATGTGGTGAAGCAAGTTGCAAGGTTGTGGGTGCACCACGGGACTCAGCTGCAGGGATGGGGAGAGAGCAGAGGAGGGGATACCTCCTCACTGCCTTAGCCTCTGGACAGGATGAAAGCCCCAACCCCAGGCGCATGGGACACGTGAGACTCTGAGTGGGAGAAACCATGCCTCTGCAAGCCTGAGCTGTCCCCAGGGGAGTGTAACAGATCCTGGGAGCCAGGAGGAGGAGGTCTGAGCAAGTCCTTCACCTGAAGTTGGCTGCAGCAGTTCCATATCTCCCTTCATGGCCATTGGATATGACAGACTCCCGCTTGTCCTCGACACTCACCACCGCATCTACATTGTCCCTGGAGGGGGAGAAGATTGAAGCTGAGGCAGAGCAATGATTTGCTATGCCATGGAGCAGCTCACAGTGGTGATGGCAGAGAGGAAGGGATCGCTCCAATGCCACACCTGGATGTGTGATCCTGGCCTCAGACACCCAGCTCAGCCTCCCCTTCCCAGCAGGGCATGGGCAAGGAGAGGTGCCTTCACGGAAGGTTTTCAGGGGCTGTGCCCAGAGTGCCAACCCCTGGCTCTGGAGCTGGTACTCCCAGTGCCAAGCTGGCAGTTAGCAAGACTCATTTGTCAATACATGGGATTGTTTTCTGCCACTAACAGGTCTTTCCAGTCTTCTTCTGTGTAATCTGTTGCAAAATAGTCTCCTACGGGTCTCAGCTGACACGGAGAGAAATGTGCAGGCTCTGCTGCTGCCACAGCCCTGGTGCAGGAGGGATGCACTCATGTGCATCTGCATGTGCAAAGCCAAGCAGCTTTCTCTCAGATGCAAGTCTGGATCATTTGCAGAAGGAATAGTCTGTTTTACCTCGGCTGGAGCCTAAAAACTCAGGTCTGGAATGAGCCCGTGGCCCAAACGGTGCTGCAGAGATTTAGCTACAGATGGTGGATGCAAATCCAACCTTCATGCACATCTCTCCTTCCTCCAGTGCTCACCCAAGGGCAATTTCAGAGGAGCATTTTCCAAGTAGCAGACTGGCATAGACAGGCAGCAGCTTGAGCTGATAGCTGCTGTCAGAATGACAGTGTGGAGCTGGCAGTGTGCCAGGCTGCCAGCCTCGCTGAAGAGAGGCCAGATTAACTTAAACAAGCTGCCACCTCCCTCAAGCTCTTCTCAGCATCCTCTGCCTCCAGCCTGGGGAGAGGCAGCCAAGGACCCAGGGACAGAGGTGGGGAAACACCATGCCTGCCTCCCACTCCACGGGCTGAGGGCTCTTCTAGTTTGAGGACAAAGGTTGGTTTTTGGGAAACAAAGACTGTAGTTGCAAATCAGACCATATAAATATATAGGGAGACACTGCATTATGCACTGGCCCTGAATGCACCCCAAAGGGCCTCCTTTAAATGCATCTGGGGCAGAAGCCAACCTGCTGAGCATCGGGGTACAATCAAGTCCCCACCTCCTCAGCCCAGAGGGGCTGCAGGGATATGCAGGTACAAGAAGACTCCAGCACTTTGGGTGAAAATCCCAAAGTACCTGTGCTGCTGCAGAGGAACCAGACTACAGGGCACATTCAGTCTTCATCCCCTCTTGACTTTGGGCTCAGATTCAAGATCAGGTTAGTGCAGCTTAGCCAGTTAGTCTAGGTGGACTGAGGAGAAGCTGCAGACTGTTGCTTTGTTTGGCTGGCAGTAGGCAAGAAGCAACTGATCCCACAGAGCTTTTTTTTTTTTGTGATGAAGGAAGCCACCTCCTTTGCCTGTGCCGTGGGTCTGGGTGGAGAGTGCTGACATGCCTCAGCTACCTCCCCCTTCTCCCAGCAACTTTCAGTGGCCTTCTGATGACTTGGTTCAGTCTTCTTTGCATACAAAGCTGTTTTGGGATTGTTTTCCCATGGATACAAGGCACTTGGAAACTGTACCCCCAAAATCCAGGGGAAAGCAGGCTCAGGCCAGTCCCCTGAGACACATGCCCCACATTAAGCAGCCACGATTTTGCCCAGTACTTTCTGACCTCAGCGGAGAAGGATACAAACTCACACCTGGCAATAAGTAACAGGGAGCAGAGAGCAGGACAGGGAGAAGAGGACAGGGAGCCTTTGCTCTCTCCACCTGGCTCCCAGCACACTGATCACGATGTTCCCAGCCCTGGCACGTGGACACGGGCTGCTGCAAATGACCCGTGCAGAGGCAGATAAGCCCAACATCAAGCCCCAAGGCTCTCACACTTACCCTTTCTTCTTACACCAAAGCCTATTGACCACAAAAGCAATGGCCACTAAGACTAGAAACACTCCCACCGCGATGACACCCCGTGCCCATGGCTGGATGCTGCCCTCGGCTGCTGCAAAAAGAAACCCAAAGAGGACACATGTTAGAAATACATCCTCAGGCTTGATCTGCTGGGCTGATCTTCTCCCATCCACCTTCACCAACGTCCAGCCAAGAGCTTGGTCCTAACAAAGCCAAAGTAGAGCATGTTTCTTGTTAATCTAGGCAGGCTTGCATGGGTGATAGCATTGAAATAAAGTTCAAATAACAGCACTTTTGCTGGTGTTTGCATATGGAGCACGGTGCCTTGCAGCTTTGAGGCCCCACATATACATATATACATGTACACAGTGGAGTGCAAGTGGCTCTGGGATGGGGGGACAAATGGCTGTCAGACATGGAGAGATGTTTGCCCAAAGTGGCAGGGGAAAGAAGGCAGAGGAGCTTCAGTAAGCTGTTTATTCTCCATCCACTCATGCCATAGACATCTTTCCCAGGTTATTTTCCAAGTACTGCCTCATAAAATAAGGACCCTGCAACAAGGAAGGTTTGAAATTCAGTTGTCACACTCACAGTAAACCGTTGCTGGCGTGGATTTCAGTAAAACACAGCATTCAACAAGTTTCCAGAGCAGCAAGTTAATTTATGACGGGAAATTGAAGGCTGAAGCATTTAGAGCAACAGCCCACAGCACAAAGGCCAGGCAGGGCTGGCGGAGGGCCAGGCAGCTGAGGGGGGGGCAACAGGCAGCTGAGAGCCACTCACAGCATCCACAGCCTCCCTGGGGTAGGATGGACTCACAGGTTCATTTTTCTCTAGGCAGACCTAAATCTGGCGAGAGGTGGGAAGGCTGTGAGATGTATTCCTGGATGCTGGAGGAGCTCAAGGGCAGGGCAATGAGAAGAAACCTTGCCCTGGTCCTTGTGGGATGATGGCTGCTCCACGGGGCAATGGAACACCCAGGTGTAGTAAAACCCATCCTTGAGCATTGTCCCATCAGCACCTAAAGGAAACCTTGTACGTGCAGACACACCCTGTGGGAATTAATTACTGTTTACTTAGGCACAGCTTTTCTTCTTTCAGCTGATATAAACACCAACCCTCGTGCATGAAATGAGCCCCCGCTGCATGGGCAGAGGGGGCAGGTGGAGGATGCTCCCCACCAGTCCCAGCAGCAGCCTCTGAGCACTTGGACCACTGCCACAAGCACCCACGAGGCTGGGCAGCCCTGGGACGAGTGCATTTGTACTGACTCAAGAGCTTTACATTAGCTGAACACTTTATCTGTCTCATGGGAGACAAATCTCCTATAAACAGCAAATAATCTTTTACTAGCAGTGATAAAGGTGGGTGGTTGTGTGCTCCACATGTGCAAACACCTCATCCACAGCCACTGCTCACAGCCTTCATCTCCTTGCTCTGGTTTTGGGGAGGGGAACTGTCTTTTGTTAAGACCTCCAGCTGCTTGAATGCTTGCTGCTAGAGGCTTTTATTTAAAACACAAAACAACACAAAACAAAACACAGAGCTCTTTTTTCCTCTTGGAAGTGAAATCAGCCTGATCCACCACCTGTGCAAGACTGGAAAGTGGTGGTACCTCTGGTTGATCAGCCCTGTACAGCAGCCTTCAGTCCTCTCACCTACCCACAGGAACACTTCTCTCTCGTGTTTACTGCGAGGTCCTGGGGCCAAAACTCAAGCGGGAGGAATTCAGGCGGAAATTCTCTCTTGTATCAGCATTTCGGCTGAAATCCCATTGCATCAGCAGGCTGCTGGTGCCACTATGGGGTAGGGGCACATGGCAGAGCAGAGTTTTGTCCTCTCCTGCCCTTCCTGATGAGCAGAGATGCTCCCACCAAGGCTGCCCACCAGCCCCTCGTGGGTGCAGCCCTGAACACACCTATTGCCTCCAGGCTGAGCTTTGGCCCAATTCGTTTCCTCCCTCACTCTGCCCTTGGCTGTTATCTCAGTCACATTTCTTTATTAGTTCTGGTTTATTTTTCCTGCAAGGAACAGGGTTTCCAGCCTAAGAAGGGATGATTAGGTCCAGCCCTAGGTTTCTGCCAGGGTTAAGAGAGTTCAAGGCCAATCGATGAATGAAGTCAGCAGTGACTGGAATGGCAAGGTCTGCATCTTGTGATCCTCAAGCGAAAGAGGAAAGGAGATAAGTGGCAGAAAACCTCTGAGCAGCCATGCTCAGGAGGCACTGTATGTTTTTGCAGGTGAAACCTCACTCAGATGGCTGTTTCCATCAGGTTTCAGAGCATTCAAAGCCAAAAGGAAAAACACCGAAGCAAAATCAAGCGATTCTGGCTTTGAGAGACCAAGCAGAGCCTGCCTGAAAGGGAAAGTCAGGATGGAAGAGGGATGGGAAGCAGGCAGAGGCAAGAGCTTGATAGCATCTTCTTGGGGAGTAAGTATGCAGATGACAGCCCTAGGGGACACCTCCTCACTGGAGCTCGCCTGCCAGGAGGGATGTGCAGAAGGATGAGTCTCACCTATGAGAATGGGACTGTGTTCCTGGAAAAATGCTTTACTGGGGATGTCCCTCCTGGGACAACCTGTCCCTCAGGCTCTGCCACCTCATCTCTGTTTCCTCCCTTGACAATGATGGGGCTTTTCTTCTAAACAAGATCTTATAAGCCAAAGTACACAATGTGGGATCTGTTCCCCTTCCCCCCGGCACACCGATGTCTACCCACTCATCTGCAGCTACAAATGAGACCAATGTTGTTGCCCATATAAGCCCTTGCATGGGCTGTGACTCTGTTTCCATACTCCATGGCTGCTCTGAAGACACAGACCTGCTTTTTAATACATTTTCCCTGAATGCTTCGAAAGTGCTGGCTGGCCCCTGTCTTTACCCTGTGCCAGGCTCTGAACACTCATGAAAGCCTTTTTTTTTTTTTCCCCCTTTCCCTCTTCTCTCTTTCCAGGCAACTTTCAATCCTGCTGACAGTGGAGACCCCGGGCTGTTAAAATCTTCAGCAAGTTGGTAAACAAACACAGGAAGAGCGGTCAGGGCTGGGGCATCAAGAAGGAGAAAAGGGGGAGGGAATTTTCCAGCACTTTGGCAGCATCAGATGAGTTTTAATTGTTGCTCATTATTTCTAGCGTTAGACGAGTCTTTCCACGAATTTCCTAAACAACAACGACAAAAAAACCCAAAACAACCCAGGCTGCCCTAGCCATAGGAAGCTTCTGTACTAAGTCTTTGGGAAAGGGGACAGGAGGGCAGAGGAAAATGTTTGCTCCCTCACCTCGGCAATGATCAAAATTACAGATTAACAGGACAAAACAGGGGAGCGACCCAGCACAGCACTTGCCTGGGAACGAGGGCGAGAAGAAGGAAGGAAAGAAAAAGGAAGAAGAAAAAAAGAAAAGAACCTCAAAGCCTTAAGAAAACAGCTCACTCACAGGTAAATCAGAGCTGCTTTATCTCCCTGTAAGCAGGAGAAACAAACCTCGGACGGCTATTTTCTGCCTTCGGCAAAACAAGTCGGGAGTCTCCCTGCCTCTGTTGCTACAAGACCTCCCGACCCACCCGTCCCCATCGCCCAACGATGTGAGGGAGTAAAGGCAGAGCTGAGTGAGGCTCAGGCAGGACCTGGGATGGTATTTCCATCCTCTTCCCTCAGTTGTGCCCAGAGCCACCCCTCCGCCCGGCACCCGGCGCTCCTCGCCGCCTCCCCGCTGCCTCAGTTTCCCCGGGGGGGCCGGAGGCAGCGCTTTACCTTGCTGGCAGCGGGCGGGCTGCAGCTCCAGGAGCAGCACCGGGAGCAGCCCGAGGAAGAGGCGATGGGCTGCCATGGCTTTGGGCAGGGACTCTTGAGGCTAGAGCAGCGGCGGAGGAGCGCAGGGTGCAGGGCTCGGCCAGCTGCCCTCCCGCAGGAATGAGCCGCCTGGTCAATTATCAAACGCATTAACGAGGGAGGCTGATGCACATACCTGCGTATTCAAATCCTGCGGCGGGAAGGGCTGGAAGGAGGTGCCTCTTTCTCTCTCTCACCCGAGGAGGTCGGTGGGGGAATTTGCCGCACGGCGACTTGAACCTGACAATGCTCTTAGGGAGTGGAATGGGACTCAGCCACCAAGTATTTGCATCAGCCCAGGAGGAAGAAACTACACCCAGACGAGTGAAATCTCTTCCCTAAGCACGGCTGCGGCACTTGGGGAACGCGGCTGAACAGGAGCTGAGTGTCCCCCGAGTCCCCCTCCCTGCAGCAGGAGAGCCTGGGGGTCCAGCGGTACCCCAGCTCTCACATCCCTTCCCACCCCACGGGACCCCAACTCCTGGGGGTGCAAAGAGCTGCTCTACGTGGCCCTTACTTGTGCTTTTCTTTTCAGCAAGTGTAGGTAGCAACCCATCAAAACACGTTTGTGGCTTAAAACCATACGTGTAATCAAGCAGACTCAATGCCAAGCGCTGCCTTCCACACCTCACGTAATGGAGATGCTGTTAAACACGACAAACAGTGCTCATTTTATTGAGACTTCAGGGCAGCTTCCAAACTTTCTTCAACTCCAGAAGACCTGCAGCAGACAGCAAGGCTGGCTGGCTGGCTCTCCACATCACCTGCACAGATGCTGTGGGACAAGGGAAGGCTGCAGGTCCTGACTTCAGCAGCTTCCCAGGCCATGCTAGGTCTGGGTGGCCAACAAGTCCACCCTGCAGGAAGAATAAAACTGTTTGGTTTTGTGGTTGTGCAACTTTAGTTATTCCTGAAGGAAATCTTGACACTGTAAGCCAGTGGTTTCATCATCACTCTTGCTTCTGAACTCTGTGGGGCCAAGACTCTCCTGCTGCACACAGCAAAGAAGTGCCAGGGCAGGGACATGCCCATAGTAAGGCCCTGTAAAAGCAATTTAATCCTGTTACAGAGCCAAAGCAATGGCTTGCAAAGAAATAAAAATGAGAGTAAGCTTTGAGTACTCCATGACTTGCTTCCATCCAGGAAAGCACTCAGAGCTTGCCATCTTTGCCGCCTGCTTGTGGCTTGTCTTTTAGCAAAAGCCCAGCAAACACCCTGGTTGTTTAAAGCAGAAGCCTTATCAGCAGATCAGAAGTCCTAGAGAAGCCCTTGGAAGATTCAAGGTCTAAGACACTTCTCTGCTACTGCTATCCACCCTCCAGTCATGCCTGGGGCTGCAGCAGGTTGCTTATGGAATTCCTTTCTGGTCCTCCTCTACGTGTATTCCAGGTTATCTGCTTACCCCAGGGCTCTGCTCAGCCCAGCTTCATGGATCCTGGGCTGATTTTCCAAGGATAGGGATGTCTCAAGGATCCACCAGTATCTTACACTGTGTGAAGAGGGACAGGATGTGACAGCAAACTCAGAGATGAAGGCAGGGCTGCTGCTCTTTCCAGGCGGGGGACTCACTGTCAGCTCCCTCCTGAGGAGCAAATAACACTTCACCATTGCACATTGCCAGATTTATAGGTATTTTAAGGAAATGTAGTTACTGAATTGTTTGGGGCTTGCTGATGAGCCCAGAGAATCCACTGGTTTGCTTATCTCAGAGCTTCTCTGTGCTCCAATGCACTTTTAGCCTGGGGCAGCCGTTAGGAAGGTATGTGGCACCTGCATGGTTGCATATCCCTGGGTCTGGCCTTGGGACATGAGATACAGCAAGTCACCATAATGGCAGCAGTCTTGCTGCAGGGGCAAAGTCTGCAATTTCAGCAAATAGTTTGCCATCTGGCTTCTCCTTTTGTCATTCTGGCCATGGCTTGGGATCTGCAGAGGTCAGAAGTGACATGTTTCTGAGGCAGCACATTGGAAATCTTGCTATCTCTCTCATTTAAACCCTCAGAATCACCCAGCTGTCCATTTCAGAGGTGAGGGAAACTGAGGCAAGGAAGAGCAAACCATCTTAGCAGTATTTAGTCAAACTGAAGCAGAGCCAGACCCCCAGAGTCAGCTCAGTTCCATCTCAGAGAGAGCAGTTGCCTGTACAACAGGTCTTGCAAAAAGCAGGTCTTGGAATTTCAGGATTTTCATTGATATCTGCCAAAAATTGGTGGGTTTCCCCCCTCTATGAAATCTATCAGCTGTACCCAAAATTAACATTTGCTCAAAGCAACATTCCAGAGCCTAAAATGTGTTCCTGGGTGATAGAGCTCAGAACACAGATGCCAGTTCCTCTTTGAGAAACGTGGTGAGGCTCTGTCTGTTAATGGAGGTTATTTTTCTTTCTCTTCACTTCCTTCCTTCCTTCCTCCCCACTTCCTTCCCTCCTTCATCCTCTTCATTTCCTCCCCCTCTCTCAGAAAGAGCCATGAAAATCTATGAGAGCGAGCCTGAACATCCCCTAGAGATGATATTCTTCTTAGAAGATGAATTTGATACATTGCAATAGCTGCTCCAAAAAGAAAAGGAACAAGAAAAAAAAAATCCAAAACACAAACCTGATTTTTAGTTGCTTGGGGTTTTTGACATTTTCCATCAAAAGTAAATATTCTTTGCTTGCCCTAGAATTTTCTCATTTCCCATCGATGCTGCCTTTCAAATCCTGCCTAGGATGGATGCTGCCAGGAGCTGAGTGCTATGAAAAGGGCATTTTCTTGGGCTGGTGTGCCAGTGTGGATAAACAGCACCAGACAAAACCAGCTCCTGCTCAGGCTTTTCGTCTGCTGCAGCTCTGTACCCCACTTCTCTCTAAAAATGCCTTTAAAGAGCAATATATTTTCTTGTTGATGTGCTGATGAAAACCCTGGTGTGAATGGTGTGGCAATGGGGCATCACCCCACAAGGGCCCCATCCTGCCTTCGCCAGGCTGGGCTGGGCCATTTGTTACCCTCCTGCTCACACACAGGGCCAAGGATAAAAACACCTCTTGGCATTTTATTTATTAGACCATTCATGAGTTCCCCAGTGCTGATGTTAATTGCAAGTCTTCAATAAGCACTAGTGAGAAAGGGCTGGTATGGTGGTGGCCGTTATCCCTCCATGACTCTTGTTTGGGGAGAGTGTAGTAGCCTCACCATGGCCCATGTGTATTTCAAGACACTCTCTGGATGATGTTTTTTTTACACCAGTTGATTTTCGGCATAGCTCTCTGGACAGCATTCACACCAACCACTGTCTGTGCTGGGAACAGATGCTGCTGCTCTGCACATCCAAGGGCAGCTGTGGGCTCTGACTTCTATCCAGCTGCCAAGATTCGTCCTCTCTGAGCTCCCTGCTCATCTGACCCAGGGCTCTGATGGCACTCTCACATCAATCTCAGGCCCTGCAGCCCTGGAAAACCAGACTGAGAAAACACCTACTTCATCTGTCCCACTTCGCCTTGTGCTGGGAGGAATCAACCTAAAAACCCCTGAAACACAAAGAAAATCCACTTCCCTCCATTCTGCCTTAATGCTAGGGGATGAGCCTACATCCCTGATTGCCCCTTGGCTTTCCCATCAGCTCAGAGGGCACATTGCACTCCTGATCATCTCTGAGCACAGGGGAAAGTGCTGCTGTCTTGCTGGAGTGGCAGATAGCTGGGATCCTACTATGTGATGCTCAGAAAAGGGAGGTGACTTCGCTCTGGATATTCCTCCCCTGCCCAGCAGTATCGAATGGAATGAATAATTTATTATCCCATCATCTCTAATCTTCATCCCATAAAATCAGCAGCAAGCTGGGAGGGTTTTTGAAGCCTCCAGCTGCATTTGCTGATAAGACATGAAGCAGGAAAGATTGGAAGCCTATAAAAATGATAATCTCAGGCTCCAGTGTAACTTGGTGGAAGGGTTTTCTCCTGTCCTTTCGTTAAGGATGGATTTCGTGATCTTCCTTAAATAACAACAAGGCTTCTCGTGAGGAATCTCCCTCCTAAAAACTGATTGCATCATCATTAGGAAATAGGAAGCCAAGAAGCCAGAGAAAAAGACAGCGGGAGCACAGGTTAGTTCAAGGGCCAAAGCCCTGCAGAGTGAATGGCTCCTGACTTTATAGGATGGGAGAAAAAGAGGGAATGGGAAGTAATTTCTGATCACAGAGTGAAGCTTTAAACATCAGGGCTCTGCCTGGAAGAGTTGTGCACATGAACTATGCCAAGCTGCTGGACACAAGCCTGACCGTGAGCCTGACTGGGGAGCAAAGCCCCATCCTCCTTGTCCTGTACCTCCTCGATGTGAAGAGAAATACCCCGTCTCATTTCAGTCTGGTTTGGTACAGCATCCTCCTCTCCAGCCCCAAATTCACTGTGTCTGACTATTGCCCGGAAGAAGAAGGGAAAGGAAAATACCCAGCTCATCAACCATCTCCATGAGTCTCAACCAGGTGGCCAAGAGGAGGAGAAGGCAAGAGTTGGCTGTCTTGATGGAGGTGGATAGTTTCAGGAAATAATTATATCCCAGATGCTAGAACAGGAGAAAATGGAAAGTGTAAACTATGATCAGATGTGAAGTTGCTTTTCTTCTGTTAATTGAAATAATGTTTTCTCTGCTACCCACTACTCTACCCCCTTTCAGATGCTAATCCCTATCAAACACAGCCTTACAATTACAAATTCATAGGCATCTTTCCCAGGAGCAGAAATTGCTTTGCCCTGTAACCTCTAAGATGAGGTCTTAATAGGAATTCACGAGCAGTCTCTGGTAAAGCTTCATTAGCTGGAGAGAATAGACAAGGGCAAGTTGCAGTGCTCCCTAACCACTCTAGGGAAAAATTAATTTAAATTACTTTGTGAAGTAACAAGGCCAGATAATATGTTTCCTTCTTGGATTATTGTTTTCTGACACCTAATGCTCTGCTAGATTAGGTTGCTTTGCCTGCCTTGATGGTGGTCCATGCAAAAGTTGTGGTTTAAGGAGAGCAGCAGCCTTTGGAAGGAGAAACATCAACCCATTGGGCCAGAGCTGGATGGAGACAAAGTGAGGATCTGGCTGGTTCTCACCAGGTTGAGTTGCTGGGAGGCTGTTGGGGAGGCAGGTGACAGTCACCTCCAGTATAACTTCCAACAGAGCCTGGAAGAGAAACTTGGCTATTCAATGTTAGACTTCAGTGTTTCCCTGTTTGAAAACTGGTCCAAATTAGTGTCCTGCTGATTCAGACAGATCTGGATTTCCTACCTGGAGGCTGGATCCTGAGCAATGCTGAGCCCCCTGTTCACAAAGGATGGATCAAGGTAGGAAACCCCATCCAGAAGCCACCATCCCTCAGCAAAGGTACCAATGCAAGGCTGATCCTCAACCAGATAAACCTTAAAATGCACTACAATATGCTAAAAATCAATCTTGCACCCAGCAGGGGGGGTGGGGTGGTGGGGAGGGCTCTGGCACAGGGCAGGGAGAAGGCTGTGATTTCACCCACATCCCCCTCCAGGCCTTGCCAAGCCTCTCCAAAAGAAGCTATATTTCTCTTCCCCTGACACCAGGCTGGATGCCCTTCGTGCTGGGTTTGCAGTGTGGTGTGGTTTGATGGAGCTTTGCAGGGAGCCAAGCGAGGGGCCTGCAGGAAGATGCAGCGATAAGGGCTTGGCAGAGGGGCTGTGACTCTTCCCAGAGCCCAGGGCTCACACACAGACTTTGGTGGGTGCTGCCAGCACCCGGCATTATTAACCTGGGAGCTGTCATGCAGAATGGGCCCCTTCTGGCTAAACTCTGAGGGGGATGAGGGCATCATTCAACACAGAGACAAAGAGTTCAAAGGGCCTTTCTGTGGCAAACAGTGCTGATCATCTCAGCTGATTAAATAGGTTCCCGACAGATCAGGGAGCACCTAGGAGACCAAACTGTAGCTGGGAAGATTTATGGGGAGCTACCTGAATTGGAGAGGGAATATATTGGTTTTATTCCTGGCTTCCAAAGGGGACTGGTGGTTTTTTTCAAAGCAAAGACAAGGCTGGAGAGAGATGCATCGAGGTAGAGGGATGGCTGGACAGACTCCCAAACCATCTAATCATTTTCTTGTCCCCCACTTACATTGGGGAAGATAAAAACCACCATGGCACCTAGATCTACCTTCTGTCATCCTCCCATCCAAAACTACAACACTTCAAAATGGGACAAAACCCCCAAGGATGGGGTTTCATGTCACCTCAGCTCCTGCAGTCGCTTGAATTTCTTTCATCAATCCCTTGCCCTCAAAGCCCTTACAAATTCTGGACCACCTCTGCTGATGATGAGCCTTGTAATTGGACAGCTCTGAGTGCAGTTAAGGACACCCTTGAGTCCTGCTTGGCTTTGGTATCTTGCAACAGGCAAGACCTGGCCTCCTGGAAAGCAGAGGAGCATCAGGGAAAGCCATATCCCATGAGGAGGACACCCCTGTGTGACCCTCTCAGTCTCCATTGGGTACAGAAGAGTTAATTTCGCTAAGACCCCCTGCTCAGCACCATCTGAGGACAGTGCTTTCCTACCTCTAGTCCCCACAGCCTTACTGGAGCAAAGGAAGGGCCCCAGGCAGAGCCAGGAGCATCCTCCATACAGGAGATCAGCCTGAGCATCCTTGAAACATGGGGCTCAACCTGCCAGTGCTCTGCCAGCCTGCACCAGACCTATTTATTTGCACACCCATCCTCAACAGCAGCATGTTTTCAGGTGGCACCTCTCTTCCTTTTCAGCACCAGAGCGGTTTGCCAGGCATCTGAAGGGGGAAAAAAAAAACAACAACGGGGCCATGGGCAGCAAGAGAAAGGCATCTGATAACCTCCACTTCTTTTCAACGAGCTCCAGTTGTTGCTTTACAAGTGTACTCCAACCCGGGCAAGTGCCAAACAAAAGCTCCCCTCTCCTCCTCCTCTGTGCGTGCTAAACAGCCTCATTATTTCAGGGAGCTGCATCTGCTGGTGGCAGCCGCGATTACCATAACACAGGGGCAGGATTTGGCCTGGATGTTTCACCCTCTGGTTTTTCAACAACCCAGAGCCTTGGGCTGCTTTAAAAAAAAAAAAAATCAAATGAAAAAGAAAGACCAGGGCAGGAGGAGAAACTGAATGTATGAAGTCACTTTTCTGGCTGACATCCAAGCAAACAGATGCAGGTAGTGGAGGAGATGGGAAAGATCACATCATCTTCTGCTCTGAGCAACAGCTTCTGTTGCTGGGGAAGCGGGGTGGGAGAGGCAAGGAGAGGCCAGAGGGATTTCATGTGGGAACAAGGTGTGAGAGACATTTCTCAGGGTGCATTGAGGTTGAGACTTTCAGAAGCCTTAAGCCATTCCTAAAGCCCTGGAGGCTGCTGGCCCCAGGCAGGATGCTCCCAGTGGAGGGTGGGATGGATAGGAAAGGGCTGAACAACACCAAGCAGTGCTGTTGTTCCACGACGTCTGAGAGCAGGCTACCCTTGAATCCAGCCCTGAATAGGTTTTGAGGACAAAAGGTGAAGACTCCTGAGAGATGCCTCTGCCTGGGATTGAGGAGAAGAGGCTGTTTCCAGGACTAGGCAGATTATTAATTAAAGCTCACTAAATAGCAGGGCATTAGCATAGCCAGGGGTGCTCCCATCGGGAAGTACAACCCTTCACAGACTCAGCTTATCCCTGCCCAAACCCCAAGAGAGAGCCAGTGGCCACGGGCACGGAGCCCATCACCTCCATATCCTGGAGAGGGAGGACCTGCAGGGCAACACAGAGACCTCCAAGTCCCGGCTGAGCTGAGGAGAGCATCAGCTTCCCCAAATTTCCTCTGTGCCTCCCTACCCCAAAATACCAAACTGTGAAGGAAAATAGCTGCAGCGTTCCAAAAGTTAATGGTTGTTACTTTATGGTTACTTCATGAAGAGAGGAGAGAAAAATCTAAGCAATGATTCTACATTGTCCCTTCTTCTCTACTATTCTTAGGATGATACATCCAGGAGAGGAGAGGAGAGGAGAGGAGAGGAGAGGAGAGG
>WBNH01001509.1:7018-20881 GCA_013401255.1 Urocolius indicus | reverse complement strand
AGGCAACATTAACCCCTTCGTGTCCGCCCCCCCCCGCTCTCGCTGCGCCGGGCCGGGCCGGGCCGGGCGTGGCGGCGCCCCCTGGCGGCTGCGGGCGGCTCGGCGGCGGCGGCGGCGGCCCCGTGGCCGGGCCGGGGCAGGAAGCGCTGGTGCTGCGGTCGCCTTTCATCTGCCGCTTATCTGCCAGAAGCGCTTCCCCGAGCCCTGCGAGACGGAGACGCGGGCCCGGAGGCGGGGAGGGGGCAACGCTGTGGTGGGGCTCGGTGGCGGGGTTCCCACGGGAGATCCCCTTAGTGGGACACGGCGCTGTGAGCTGCTGCGGGAGACTGAGCCCGAGCTGGCCGTTGTCGTCTGATATCACCCTTAGACGGGGCAAAACATGCTCCCGCTCAGCCCGCCCTTGGTGCCTGTCCCGGCGTCTGCTGGGGTGTGTGTGGCTGTAGGACTTTGGCCCCGGCACCCCGTTGCCTGCACGCAGCGAGATAAGGGTGGCTGGGAGCAGGACGGGGCAGCAGCAGGGTGGTAGCTACCCAGGGATGGGGCAGGCAGCGCTCTCACCCAGTGCCTGCCCAGATAGGAGCAACGGCCATCACCTCTGACATGCTAGGCAAGCTCAGAGGTTCCTTGGTACCGTTTGGTGCCATCTGATCTAGAAGAAGGGGAAAAGGTAGCTCAGAGTCTGTTAGGACAAGGCAAGGAGCAGCTTAGGAGTGATTTCTGCTGATGTAACCAAAAGCAAACCCATCCTGGTTTTTTATCCAGGGGAGACAACCGGTGGGGCAAGGGGACACAGATATGTGAGCATGGCCAGGGCTCAGGTGGCTTGAAGACACATGCAGGACTGCATGTTCACCTTAGGACTATGTCCCCGGAGGTGCATCCACTGCCGTGCCCACAGGTGTGGGTTGTGTAGAAATGATTGTGTGTGTGTGTTGGTGAATGTGTTTGGGCACCATCACACGTTGTAAGAGCACGTGGGCTGTGTGTTTGTGAGCAAGCCGGTGTGCAGGCTCACCTGCTCCTCTGTGGGCAGGGATATGTGTGGTGTGAGCGTGTTCGTGGCTCCTCATGCACACAAGCTTCTGTGCTGACACGTGAGTGCTGACACACAGCTGAGAGAGTGCTGATGTGTTTAATCTCAGCTCCAGCAGTGTGTGATGGGATGTATCGCCAGTGGGGTGTGAGTGAAGTGCTCTGGAGATGGGACAGCTGCTGTAAAGCATCCCCATGCTCACAACCCCTCACAGGCAGCCTTGGATGTGCAGTGGGTGAGGCTGTGGCTGCACCTTACTTCTGGTTTTGATGGGTTCTGGGCAAGCCTGGAGGCAGCAGGGTGCTATTCCTGCCCCAGGAGCTGTGCTGAGAATGGTGATGGTGATGGCAGCAAGAGAGCTGTGGAGCAGAACTGAACCACTGCCTTCCCCAGGGCTTGGCCATCTCCCCAGCTAAACCTCTGGAGCTGGACTGTCTGGTGTTCCCTGCCACAGACACAGGGCACAAAGGGCATGTGGGCAGCCACGCTCTCCTAGTCACTCTAGGCTGTGATGCTTGGCATTTTTGGAGCCACTCCATCGTCTAAGATCAGTTCAGGGTCCCACATCAGGGAGGACCATGGCTCCTCACATGGAGAACTGCCACCTCCACCTCCAGTCCCTACTCATTTCACGTGATACAACCCAAGATGCTCTGCCGTGGCTTTCCTAGATGCCCTTGGGCAAATGTCCAAACTCCTCCCATCTCGGTCAGCAAGTCACCTCCTCCCCTTGTTTCCAGCATCCCTTAAGCAAGGCACCAGCAGCAGAAAGCTGCCTTCCCTTTGGCGTGCCACCACGGCTTTGCTGGCTTCTTTGCCAAAAACCCTTTGCTGCAGACTCATTCCCGCCTTGGCAGAGCTGGGTTAAGCTGGTGCCGTGCAGGGTTTACTGGAGGGATGGGCTGGGAGCTTCACCACGTGCTGTCAGCCGGGCTCGATCCGGCACATCAAAGTGTTTTAAGGGCGCTCCAGACGCTCCCTCCCTTTTCCTGCTGGATTCCCGTCTCACTCCCTGCACCGCATCAGCAAAACAGAGTGTAAAAATAGAGGCCGGGCTTCACCAAAACACAATAGTAAATTGTTCCTTAGAAAGGTCACCAGGGCGGCTGAGAATAGCTCCGAGAGCAGGGGAAAAGGAATGTCTGCCCACGGGGAGGGGGACAGGTTTGAAAGTGCCGCTTTGGACCCGCCGTGGGAGGTTTCCTGCATCCCCATCAGTGATACAGGTTCCCCTTCCTGAGCCTCTGTGGTTTCAGAGCACCTTCGTCTTCCATCTCTCCTCAGCCCCACTGAGCACCAGAGCTCTCCCAGCTTCCCCAGCACCCCTGCACCCATTTTCAGGGGGAAACTGGAAAAATGAACAGAAGCCCAAACCAAAACGGTGAGCAAGAAATATGACCAAAGGAGAGGCAAGGGGAATGAAGAGGATGAAAAGAGGTGGGAGAAGAAAGGGGATCCTGTTCATTGCCCATCTCCTGTCCGTGTGTGACAGCACTGCATCCCCTGGGCACTGCTTGGCCGCCTGCAGCCTTTGTGTGGTGGTGGGAATGTCAGGGATGAGCCCCAGGATAAGGGAGCGTATCGAGCAGTCCCAGAGAGCCATAAATTACTCTCTCCTGTTGTCACTGGCCTATAATAGTGAAGAGGCGAAGCTTTCTCACCGGCTGCAGGGTGGGAATGTTTGGGTCCTGTCATTTCTGTGAGCATATTGAATTCAATAATGTGGGAATGCCCTTAATGAAGCAGGGTCCCTGCTCGTGGCTTTGGTGGTGTTCCCAGGCAGAGGTGCCAGTGCAGGCTGCCCTCAACGTGGCTTTGCCAGAAAGGCTGTAATTAAAATCAGATAATGAGGCTTGAAAATAAAAGCTGGCATTTGTCTCGATGTCTTAGACATATGCACTCCTCCCACTTTCTTTCCCCCCCTCTCCTTGTTTAGATTCCATTTTCCCTCAGTTGTCACTTCCCCTCTGCTCTCACTCCCCAGCGTCACTCGTGCAATGGGAAAGCAGATTTTCTTTCACTGGGAATATCACCAGGATCTCGGGACACATCAGAAAAAAATGAGTGAACAAAATATCTTTTAGTGCACCTGCTTCAGTTTTGTGAAGAAACAGCTGTTTCCCAGAAAAATTCCCACAGTACAGAACCTTATGATGCCACCAGCAAGAGGTGACCCCCCAGCCTTGTCAGGTGAGGGCAATGACACCCACGACACCCAGGCTATCGCACTCCTACTGCCCTGATCAGCTCTGTGCAGTGGAAACCAGGACCCTCAGGTGCTTTCTCCAACTTTCCCCTCTGCTTTGCATAAACAGAGGGGGGAAAAAAAAAACCAATCCAAAAACCAGGTTGGGTTGGGTTTTTTTTTTCCCCTCATATATATAAATATACAGAGCAGTGCTCAGCACCACTTGCAATGCAACACAATGGTAAAGAAGGTAATACCATTTGATGGGAAAGAAATGGAATCTTCCCTCAGAAGAGTGAGAAGGGCTCTCAAAAATCAGTTTTAAAAAGTAGTTTTTTAAAAGGAAAAAATAAAGGCAGAGAGTGTTTGCTACCTCCTGTGACATTTGGTGGCCAAGCAGCAGCAAGGTCCAGATGCTTCGGAGAGGAAGGTGCTAGAGGAAGATGCTCTTTCCAGCCCAGCAGCTCCCAGGCTCTCCCCACCACTGGGGTTCATCAGGAGTGATGCACATGGACTATCCCAGCATGGAGTGGGTGACACCAGCACCCTCCCAGCATTTTCTAGAGCTATAGAGCGATATATTAAATATATATATATATATATATATGTGCAGGGAGTGGTTTGGAACCTTCACCTTAAGGATGTTCTTCCCTTTGCTGATGTCAAAGGCTGCATAGCCATGAAGGATGTTTTAACTGAAGAAAGAAATAAAAGCAGAAGGGGAAGGTGGAAGGAGAATTGTCCTGGCAATAGAAGGAGGGAGGGAGAGGAGCAGGAGGTGGGAGGGAGAGATAAACGGTGGCTGGGTTATCAGCTCTCACCGGCAGCAGGATGGGGGACGGGGGGTTAAACCAGCTGCAAAGCTGTGATCAGCCAAACTCAGATAACCCCTCAGCAGCCCCACACTGCCCCACACCTTGTCCCAGCACACAGGATGAGAACCAGCTCAGCCCTGGCTTTGGGGCTACCTCCTGTGACATTTAGTGGCCAAGCAGCAGGGGCTTTGCTCAGCCTGGCTAGGGGAAGCTCCTCATGACCCCACACTCCCCTAGATTGGGGCAGGAGAAGGGTCTCCCTCTTTAACCTAGGGAAGCTTTCACAGGGAGTGTTGGGTGCTGCTGGGTAGGGGGAAGTGGAGGAGTAGCAGCTAAGCGTTTGGGTAGATGCTTTAAAAAAAGCAAAGGATGCTCTAAACCACCCCATTTAAGTAGGTAATGACTCTAAAAATCATAAAGGCAAGAAAACAACTACAGTGCCATTCCTGTTCAGCTGCTCCATGCCACGGGCGTGGGGTCAGCCACCATCAGCAACATGGTATTGGAGTTATATACATCTATAAAATGTACGTACACTCACACACGTGTTCAGTGCACCACCTGGCCTTCAAACACTCCTCAACTGATGTTACCAGGCCTATCAGCTTTTAAAGTATTTGTGTACGTGGCTAGGATGACAACTTCTTTTTTTTCCCCCCCCAAAAAAAACCCAAAGAGGAATGACTGTCACTGCCTATGAAATCGTGGCCAAATGCTTGCTGGGCTGTGAAGGGAAAGCAGCAAAGGCCCCAGCAGCCCCCTCTTCACACTGACTCCCTTGCTAAAAGAGGAGGGGAAAAAAAACATGAGGGCCTTTGGGGGGGGAAAGGGGGCCTGCAAATAACATGCTGGGGGTAACGTGGAGGCAGCTGGTAACGCTCGCCTGCAGCAGGGGGATTGCTTCACCGCCCGTCTTCCTTCCTGTCGGCCCCGCACGCTCTTCCTCCCTCTTGCTCTCTCTGCAAAAGCCCAGCCCAGGCTGGACAGCATGAGCCAAGCAAGAGAAAAAAAAAAACAACCAACACAGAAGCTGCTTTTTCAATGGTTTGTTTTTTGCTGCCTGTTTATGACTTTTGATGGCTGGGGGATGGGTCACCCTGGCACCCTCACCCCGTGATGCCCAGCAATGAAGTAGCAAAGTGGTGATGGATCCCAATGGTGAGGGAGGGAGGGAAGGAAGAGAGGCAGACAGTAAGTGGAGGCTGCTTTGTAAAACTTTATTTAGAAATATTCTTGATATATTCATTATATATATATATTTATATATACACACACATTACAACAAATGTGTTTTCTAAATAGCACATCCACAGTGGGTTGAGACTCAGGGTACCAGGTCTGGTTAACTTCATTTCTGCAGAAAAAATGCAGAAATCCAAGGGGAAAGTGGCAGAGAAAGAGATGGGGGCTGAAAAGTAAAAAAAGAATCAACCCCTCCCAACCCCCCCCCCCACCCCCAAAACTCATAAGGCAGGAATTCGCTCACACTGTACAACATTGCCCCAAAGTGTTGTTTCCTACAGAGACAGGAGGGGCGATGGGCCACAAGGCAAGAGGTGAAGCAGGCAGGAGGAGAGGTGGGCAGAGGAAATGTACCATTCAAATCACAATTAAAGTACAACTGTACATACCCCAGGAGACTTGCTGTGTGTGCCTTGCTAAGGGCTACAAGCAGGCACAGAGGTGCAGGGGGGGTGTTGGGGAGGGGAAGGGAGGTGCTGCCAATGTTGTACCATTTTCCCAACTGTTCAGATACCGAAAAGTTTAAAGAAAGAACCCCAGGCTTGTGGGGAATGAGGAAATTCTGAGCGTTGGTGATTTTTTTCTTGCAATAGGTTGATAAAAAGGGTGTAAAACCCCCACCTACCCCACTCTGGGGTTCTTTCAAATGCTGAAAACCATTTACCTGGGTGACAGCATTCCCTTTCCTTCCCGTGGGGTCCCTGCCTGCCAGGCAGCCCCCATCTCACACTTCTCCTACTGGCACCAGGGGCTGCCCAAACCTCTTCCTCAGCATCACTCCAACATCCACCAACACCCCCTTTAGTAAAAACTCCCACACACAGACTATCTAGATCCAGGAAAGAGTTTTCCTCCTCTTCCACAATTTAAGAGGGGGAGCAGTTGGTCCTTTGGAGGATTTGGGGTCTATGCTGGAAACCCTTGCTTGGGCCAGGACCACTTCCCAGGCAAGTAACGTGCCAACCCATGTGCCACACCTATTATTTACAAAGAGGCATTAAAATCAAGTGGGGATGGAAATGACAGGGTTCTGAACGATGCCCAGACGGCCCAAACCCTCTGTGTTTCCTTGTACCTCAGCACCCTTGAAAAGGAACGAGTGCAGTGGAAGACATCCCCACTCAAAGAACTTTTTCCCTTCCAAAGGATGTTTGTGGGTGGTTTGGTGTTTCTTATTGTAGCATGGTAGACATTTCTGTGCCTTATCTCTGTGGAGGATGGGCTTGGGGCAACTGCTCCATCAGGCATCAGGCGGTGGGTGAGAAGTGGGCCTGATGCAGAGGTGATGGCACGGTGTGCTGCCCCGCTCCCAACCACAGCAGCCCCTGGTCCCAAGACCTCTGTTTCCTAGATACTCTTCCAAGGAGGGCACCAGGGATCAGAGGATCAGCTCGGTCACAGACAGCAATTTGAGCACTTGAGAATGGAGACTAATCCCACCAATGCTTTTAGTGCTTCCCCCCAAGATTCAGAGGGACTGTGAGCTCCTACCAGCCCCAGGCAAGCGAGGACCTTCCTAATACCAGAGTAAATCCAGCACTGTAGTTCAGTCTGGGGGCATTGGCACAGCTCAACCATCACCATTTTCACACAATAAAACCAAACAATTCAAAGCATATGATTAAAACCCTTTTACAACCCTATGTACAAGCACACTGTTGATGCATCGACTCCTTTTGCCTTTTTGTTGCTTCTTGAATGTAAAAATCCCCCAGTCCAAGGGGAAGCTTTACTAGAAATATTTTTTCATTGCTTTCCGCCCCCCCCCTTACCAATTCTGAAATTCATCTTCCTTGAGAGAAGCTCTGACCTGATAGAAAATGCTGGGAAAACTCTAGGAGACCACAACAGCCTCAGAGCTCACCCACTGAGCGTTACCAGCAGAAGAATCAGGGACTGGGAGGGCAGCAGAAAACACCTATGTACCTTTTTGTTCAGTGGTTACTGCATGACAGCGTTCAACAGAAGTAATCCCACATCATAAATACCACAACCCCAAACAATCCAAAGTCAGGCAGAAGGGAAAGAGGAAAGAAAAAAAAAAAACAACAAACCCAAACCAAAATTTAAAATAAGGAAAAAGAAATAGTCTTCATCCTTTTCATAGTTCTTTTGCTGAGGGTGTTTTTTCACCTCTTTTAAAAGAAGCACTGGAAGGGGGCTGCCCAGGAAGGGTGTGGAGGCTCCTTCTCTGGGAGGTTTCCAAACCCACCTGGACTCATTCCTGTGTGACCTGATGGAGGGGAACCTGCTTCAGCAAGGGGTTGGGCTGGATGAGCTCTGAAGGTCCCTTGCAGCTCCTACCATTCTGTAAGAAGATACAGTCAAAAGCTCTCAGGCAACAGGAACATGTGGCCCCAGCTCCTGCTCAGACCAGTTGCATTTGCCACAGGCTGGAGGAATGCCGCAGCACCGGTGAGTTTTCAGCAGTCTCCAGCACCACACAGAGCTGGAAAGAGTCGGGTGGCCTCCACCGGGACTGAAAGGAGAGTTTCACGTCTCAACCAGGCGACTGTTTAAAAAGCGACGGTCATCAAACGTTCTGAAAAAACCCTCTAAATGCTGGGGAGGTGCTGGCTGTGTCTCCTTTCCCCCCCACCCCAACACAGTGTCACACCATGAGCAGTATGTACAATGAAGATGACTTCAATGCTTTTCTTCTTTGTACGATCACGTACCTAAATATTGAACGTCCATCTGGTTTGGTCTCATCCTCGGCCAACGTGCCAGATGCTCCGTCCGTCCTGGGGCTGGGGAGGATGAGGAGGCCAGACGCTCCCCTTCCTCCAGGGAAAGGCAGAGAATCACAAATCCCAAGGGCACGAGTTCCAGACATCTGCACCCAGGGGTCTCGCCCTCCCGCCTTGGCACTTGAGGGGAAGGTCATCACCGCTGCGCGTTGCCTTCCACGGGCAGGATGGGGTGGTGCAGCCCCCGCGTGTGCTTCGACTCCAGCGCCTCGTGCTCTTCCGTGAAGCTGTCCGGGCTCGCCGCTCCATCCAACGAACTCCCGCAGCTAGAGTTAGGAGACAACATGTCCTGCAGAAGGTCTTCCTGGACTATCCCCGAGTCTTTGTTCACTTTGCCCCTTTGGTTTCCTTCTTCCTCTTGGTCGTTGAGCAGCTTGGCCAGGAAGTTGATGTATTTCATAGCCAGGCGCAAGATTTCGTTCTTGCTGAGCTTCTTGTCGGGGGGATGCGTGGGGATGAGCTTGCGGAGCTCTGCGAAGGCTCCGTTCACGTTCTGCTGCCTCCACCTCTCCCGGCTGTTGGTGAAAATGCGACGGACCACTTTGGTGTGAGGACCTGCAATGGTAACCACAAAGAGCTTTCATTTATCCCTTGGCTTGGATCACTTCTCAAATTACCTGACTGACTTTAGTGCCATCAGCAAGGCGCTGAATCAGCTGTTTCCAGCTAACCTGATGAGCTGAGGTAGCTGCAACTTCAGTTCTATGGAAGGGAAAAACACAGTTGTGTCTTTTTAGGTGTCTCCTGATGTGCCTAAACATGGGCAGAAGGCTGCTCTACTTTTAGCATATCTCAGCTCATCAACAAGGGTATCTCAGCAATAAAGATCCTGATAAAAGTTTCTCTCACTGGATGGTTTCATTTTCTATGCCACAAATGTCTTCAGGACATACATTTGGAACAGGAGCAAATTAGCTTGAGCAGAGGCTTTGACAACTCAAAGGTCCTTACATCTCCCTTGATGTAGACAGGATCCAGAGCTGACAGAGCCCATAGGCTTGCCATCAGTCCTCTGGGTGGTTTGTATGACACAGGGTGGAAGGATTTGTCCCATGGCAATGAGGACAGGTAGCAATGGGACCCACAGAGTGAAAACAGTGTCCTTTGTTAGAAGGATGGTCATGGGTGGAGGATGAAGCAGTTTCACAGCTGACCTGGACTCTCTCTTTACACATCAGTGCCACAGGACAAAGGCTCCCCATCTGACCCTACCTGAAGAAGGGACTCTAAATCAGTCGAGGTGTCCATTTGGCTCAGATACACGTGAACTCTACTTAAAATCCCTGTAATTTTGCAGCCATATTTCTGACAGGGCACGTTACAACTCACAAAAGGCACCAATTCTCCTTCCAGATAATCAAGGTAACTTCTGTTGGCAGAAGCAAGACATTGTCTCTGTGCTGGAAGAGACCCAAAATGATGTCTACCCAGAAGTACTGTGCTACAGGAGTAGCAATGCTGTAAATCAGGACTACAGGTCTTTGAGACCAAGGAAACTAGTTCACATGAGGAGATACTACCATAAGATGCTTTTATTCTTGCATCTCTTTCATTCTCGCTTCCAGGAGGCACCAACATTGGAGCAAGTCTCTGGCTGTGGTGAGCAGTTTAAGCCATAGCTCTACCATCACCGAGTGAAACCAGCATCCTTGGGGGAGCATCTGAACATCATTATTCTTATCTAGCCAAACTCTGGGCTGTTTTGATCATGTCAGAGCAGCCAAATAGATCTGATGTTGGAGGCATCCTATTCAGGCTGCACTTTGGCAGATCCCAGTTGGCACAATGTGAGTAGAATCCCACATTCCAGCTGATTAAGCAACATCACACTTTCCTCCCTTCAGGGGAAACTGAATCTCTTGGGTCCAGGACATCACACAAAATGCCCCTCACCTCAGGGTTTGCATGGGGACACACTCCCAAGAAGCCAGATTAAAGCTACTGGCTTCTCCAGCATGTGAGCAGCCATACAATTCATTTCTCCTTGCAGTGTGCTCAGGAGCAGGGAGTCCCCCAAAAATCACACAGAGCCCCAGAGATACACTGGGCAGTGCTGGAACGAGAAACTCATCTCTGACCTCTAAGATCCCAGTCTGATTCTTTCATAAAGACAATTTTCTACCCCCAAACAGCACATCAAAGGGCATTTAATTCAATAATGTGCAAGAGCATCTGGAAAACAGAAGGTTTCCTGTCCCTAATGTGCACAGCCCACTCTTGTGAGGTTGTGGGGATGGTGGTGGGGACCAAGGGGACCTGAACAGCACCAGGCTGCCCAGCACTGCTGACAAGATAGCAGAGAATGTGCTACAACCTGCTACAATAATACAATGGTTTCAAACACATAAATGCTCTTTCCAGGAAAGACAAAGCAACCAGCCTTGAATGCAGAAGGAGCTGCAGCTGAAAACCTTCTTACTCCTGTAAGAGTATGAGAAAACCCCCAAATTTTGATTATCCTGTTTATTATTTAAGAAATCAAATCTCAGGACGCCTGCAGTCTTCATAGATTTCAAACATGCATCTCTATTCACTAAAAGTTGCTAACTGAAAGACATCTATGCACAAATAGGACAGAAATCAGGAAAACAAACTCAAAAGACCTGTTTCTTTTCATCTAGGAGCACCCAAATCAAGCTCTAGGACACAACACCCCTTCTGATACCGCTCACACCTTTGATTCCTGCATTTGATTCTTTCTCTTTTAGAAAGTGATCAAGTTTGGGCCAAAACACATCGAGCAACAGAGAACTGTGAAATGCCCCATAGCTGTGTTATAATAGAAGAGATTCATTTCCCATACAGAAACTTGCCTCATAATTCATTCAAGCAGTGGGCTGACAATTTCTTTTGCCTGAGTTTTGTTCCAGTTTGATTGACTGATGCTTTTTTTCAATTGCAATTAGAGATCTGAAGGAAACCAATAAAACTGTGAACTTCCAAAGTTCAGGAAATCCTTGTAGATGTTGTTTTTTTCTGGTATAGTTTTATCTCCATCTTTTAAAGAAGATATTCAAGGCACCAAACTTTCCCTAAAATGGATGAAGAGATAGTTGCAAAAATTGAACCCTTGTTTCCTTCCAGAGGAAACCAAATACCAAGCACCCAGACAGACTCTCCTGCCCTTCTGCACCTCCCAAGGGGCTTGGGGAACCTCTGGATGCCAGGTGACCATTTGAGTGATAAGCAAAGCCTGACAGACCGCACAGATATCTCAGCCAGGGATGCACATCCCTGCAAATCGCTCCTGTTTAGACAACATCATCTGATACATAAATTTTCCCCACCTTAAAAGCAATCTAAACCCCTTCTTGGAAACCCACGTGAGCCAGCACCTGCAGGATCGGGCCCAATCTATGCACCTGCATCAAACATAACCAAAAAAACCACTTGGTTACAAGCAGATAGCTCTGTAATCCTTAATATCTAATTTAACAGCAGGTCCAAAGCTGCGGCCAGCCGCCGCGATTTGATGGACTTTTCACCGTCACCGCTAAGCCTCTGAACCAAAAGCCCAGACAAAAAAGCCGGGGCTGAGACAAACCCCTGCCCCGCGGGGCCGAGGTCTGAAAGGACCAGGCAGAGGGATGAGCGCAGAGAATGGGGAGAGGGGGAGTGATGAACGGAGATAGTGCCCGAGCCCTTCATTTCGTCCCGTGTTGTTTTAGAGCGATGTGCCTTAGGATGTGATCTGATTTTTGGCTCAGCCGGGTGGCAGAAAAGGGAGGGGAAAGCTGGAAAGGAGGCAAATGAATTGTCTGGCGATTGAAAACACAGCGTTTGCAGTTGCTAAAGAGAAAACACATTTCAACGGACCTCGTTTGCCCGGGCTGTTCGCTCCGCGGGTGAACGCGTCAGCTTTCCAGCTTCCAAACGGTTGTTGCCAACAACCCTTTGCGTGGGCAGCGCTGCCACCTCCCGCAACACACACCGGCTGCGTGGGAGCAGGCGCTGGGACCCTTCCCTGCCTCCTCCTGCCTCCCTTTCGCCCAAATTATCCAACCAGTCCGAGGACTCTCACACCTGGGAGCTCTGCTCCCATAGCAGCCCGTCACCCTCCACACCCGCCCGCAGGCTCTGCCACAGGACCAGACACGGGGTATTTCTCCACGGCGGATCACAGCGGAGTGCGGGTATTTATCGAATGATGGCAAAGGGATGGGCCATCATCCCTGCGGACCTTAGCACAGGTTTCGCTCGTTGCTCTCAGACAGTGTAAAGGCGGGTGGGAGCTTTCTGCCCGAGGCTGTGGTCTGCGTTACCGATGTCTCCCGGCTGAAAGCGTTTGCAAACACAACGTGCCACTACAACGGCCCCGAGCCACGCTGTGCCCTTAACAAAGACTTAAATTTAGTGGCTTCCTCCACATTTTATCTCAAAGCAGTCGGCAGAGCGGGAATGTAATTAACCATACCCTGAACTGCTTTGCTGCGTGAAAGCAAATCCACCGAGCACGCTGCTGGTCATTAGCCGGGATGGATCCGGGCTTCTGCAGCCCTCCTGCCATCCTACAACACCCTTTCCGTTTGGGGTTTTAATTCCAGCCTGTGCTACCGGGCAGCCCCTTTTCATCACATGCCCCAACCCTTCCCCCGCCGAGACAACGCAGGGGCGAAATGCTCTCACCGTCGGTGATCTCCATCTCGTAGGGAGAGGGTCTCCTCTTCACCCGGTTGCTGCCGTACATGGAGAAAGAGTCCGGTTCGCCGAAAAACCCGCTGCAAACGAAAGGCAAGAGAGGCCGTGAGGACACGGCGGCATCTTCGCGGCCCTCGAGGGGAGGGGGAAGCGTTCTGGGCAGATGGGAAAAGCCGAGCTGCTGGTCTGCTCCGTGACCTCGGAGGGAGCTCACGGCTCACGATGCCGAGCCCGGGGTCGTGCCGCGACGTGACAAGCGTCCGCCCCGGGGACACGCACCGAGAGGCGCCGGTCCTGCGTGTGCTGGCTCCAGGGTAAAACCCACGGACGCCCACTCGGGCCAGCCCTGCACCGCACCGCACCGCAGCCTGTCCCAGGAGCGGAGAGGGCAGCGCTTTGACCCTGACAGAGCCTTTTCTTATCCCTTGCGCTTATTCGTGGGAGAGCTCGGGAACCTCCGCGGACCTAAAGCAGCTCTGGAGGAGTACCGCGTTCACTCGCGGGCCTCTTTGCTCTACCTGGGACATTGCCATCGTGAATTTTTGTTTTCTTTTTTCTAGGAACGACAGTTTTCGTTTCGGGTTATTCCTCCCCCCCCCCGCCCCTTTCTTCCTTTGCAAAGTTACATGCAAACCGGCGATGACTAAGCGCGGCGGAAGGGATGCTGCCGCTGCCGCCCCCCTCCCTCTTTCCCCCCTTCATTCCCCCCTTCTCTCCCCTCCTGCGAGCCCCACAACCGAGCTGGGCACCCCTGGGAGCCGCTCCGAAGGAGCCCCGTCGGAGCCGGGGTGGGGGAGAGAGCCACGAACCTGTTGATGGTAGCCAACGGTTGGCCCAGGTTGTAGAGCATGGCCCTGCCGGGGGGCTGCAGCGGGAGCGCGGGGGGGCTCAGCTGCACCATACGGGCCTCGCAGGCGGCTTCAGCGGCGCGGCACGGCTCGGCGCCCGGCGCTCTCTNTCGGGAACCTCCGCGGACCTAAAGCAGCTCTGGAGGAGTACCGCGTTCACTCGCGGGCCTCTTTGCTCTACCTGGGACATTGCCATCGTGAATTTTTGTTTTCTTTTTTCTAGGAACGACAGTTTTCGTTTCGGGTTATTCCTCCCCCCCCCCGCCCCTTTCTTCCTTTGCAAAGTTACATGCAAACCGGCGATGACTAAGCGCGGCGGAAGGGATGCTGCCGCTGCCGCCCCCCTCCC
>WBNH01001507.1:0-41495 GCA_013401255.1 Urocolius indicus | reverse complement strand
AAAAACCTATTTCACTGTTGAGGTGGGGGAGCCCTGGCACAGGCTGCCCAGAGGAGTTGTGGAGTCTCCTTCCTTGGAGGTCTTCAAAACCCACCTGGATGTGTTCCTGTGTGACCTGATATAGATGAATCTGCTTCTGCAGCATGGTTGGACTAGTTGATGTCTAAAGGTCCCTTCCAACTCCTACCATTCTATGATTCTATGAAAGATGTGAAGATGTTAGTCTTGATACGATCTTTTCTTTTAAACTCTGCAATTAGAAGTACAAAGACTTTCCCCTGCAAACGTTTCTTAGCCTTGACTCAAACATCTTAAGCTGGAAAAGCAGGAAGAGAAGTTGATCTCCTGTACCCACTGATTCCAGCAGAGGAGTTTGGTTGGTGTTTGTGTAATACATTGCTGCTTTTCCCATTGTTCTCCAATAATTTTTGTTACTGTTTTGTTTTTCTTCTTTGGCTTGTTCCAACTAATTACACAAGGGAAAATCTGAACACCAGCTGTATGTTAGCCATGAACTTTCAATGACTTAAGATCAAATTTGTCTTGAAAGAGAATGATATTTTCAGACTGATTTCTTAATAGCAGCAGGTGGTTTATTTCTGGCAAATGCTGACATATTTTGCTGGTGAAGCCACTAGGCTCCTCCTCATCTCAATTCTTCATACAGCTCAGTTCCTCGGATTTTCATCTGATTTCACCTTTTGTCTGTAGTACTGGTGTTAAATTGGTAAATAAAGGTAGAGGCCAGGATTTACTTACTCCTTACAACTGTTCTGGCAAGGTGATTGCTTTGTTCCTAGTAATTTACTAGACATCTGCAGGAATGCTGCTGCTGAGGTGTTTCTGTGTGTGCACGTCCCCTTTCCCTCCCTGCTGCTCTCTAGTAAGGCTGCTAAGAATCACAGGAGGAAGAAAAGTTTCATGCTCTAAGTTATTTGTGAAATTTGTGTGCCTTTTTCAATAGTCTTTTTCAGAAACAGGAGGAAATCTTCAACTAAAGTACAGGAGTGTTTGCCTGTGCCACATGGCGTGGTGTGCTCATACCCCTGCTGAGAACAGTTCTCACCTCTCACTGGGAAGGGAGAGCAGTCTCCGGCAAGTTTTCTGCAGAGACCGGTTTTGCAAAACAGAGACGGGGGCTGTACTTGGGTCAAAAGCTGCTCTACTCCCTTCACACCTCTGTTGTTGCAAACAACCTGCTCAGAGCAGGAGATGGCACTAAAGAGACACAGAGACACAGATGATGCTGCTGGAGATGGAAACCTTCCTGCCTTGCTCCCAGGGGATGCAACCCAAGAGCCTGTGATCTCCCGGTACCTTGACAGCTTCAAGTTGTGGTCGTGTCCTGGTATTTGTCAGAAGATGAGGTCTTGCTTTGAAAACAATATATTCGTGAGGTACGTGTTGATTGCTCCACAGTTCAACAGAATCTAGGTCCTTTGGGTTTAAGTTTAAAATGCTTTTACTGGCCATTTTTCACCCCTGTGTCAGCAAGAGTATACTTTCAGAGTGCACAGTGGCAACACTTGATTTTTGTTGTCTTCCATATGAATCATCCACTTATGCAGTTAATTTTACATTTGAAAAAAAAATCACAAATGTTTAAACTACAGGACTTATAAAGATACCTAATAATATCCTAAATTATTCCCATTTACCATCTATTTTTCCCTCCTAAGCTTAAGTATTCAGTATAGGTGAATTTCCTTTTGGCTCACCGTCTCAATTTCTATAGTGATTAAAAACACAATGTGGTCTTATTGGGAATTATTATCCCTGACTGACTGCTGTTTGTTAAGAATGATTTGTGTAATCTTCGGGTGACAGAATCACAGAATGACAGTGCTTGGAAGGGACCTCTAGAGATCATCCTATCCAACCCCTGCTAAAGAAGGTTCATCCTTGATCAGGTCACACAGGAATGCGTCCAGGTGGGTTTTGCAGACCTCCAGAGAAGGAGTCTCCACACCCTCCCTGGGCAGCCTGTGCCAGGACTCCCTCACCCTTACAGGAAAGTTTTTCCTCATGTGTAAGTTGAACATGAAACAGAACACGTCGCTTTCTTGATGTGTTTAGAGTATCAAAGTTCCTTCTGTTGTGTTCAGGAACATCACCGTGGCTCAACATTTGTCCTTTTATATAATTACTTACAGACCTATTATCTTAAAATAGCACTTTAAACTTTCTTCTATAATTCAACAACATGAAAATCATGGAAATAATATCCCAAGCAGTTACACCACCACAAAATACCAGAAAGCAATTGTTGCCATTTCATAAAGAATAGCTATTACACACGCGCATGGTTTCTGCAAGGCTTGACCCCTGTACCTCACCTGGCCTCAGGTGGGGCCCACACTCACGAGGGTGGGGACACACTTGTGTACCTTATGCCTTTGTGGGCTCTAGGTAGAGAAAACCATGGAAAGCCTGGACTACAGAGTCTGCAGTAAAGCAAGGAGTGTATTTGGGATCCACTTGTGGCAAGTTCTGTCACATCTCTGCCTTCAAACGCAGTGAAAAAAAAATTGGGTGAATGAAATGACTGGGAGGGCTCTGAGCTTCTCTTTAACCTGGTAAGTTCCTTCTGCAAACCTCTGCTGTCAGATTTGTTTCCTACCACATCTTGTATCAGATCCAGAACTCAGGCGGCAGAACCTTTAGCATGTTTTATCTCTTCTACTCAAGTCTTTCCTCCTGGGGAAACCCACAGCAGAAGAAATAGTTCATGTTGTCTAGTGGTGTCACAGAATGGCCTTGTCACGGCTTAGCTTTTGCCCACTTGCTTTCTTATAAAACGGCCCATATAAGTACCAAGCCTCGCTTGTGGCTCCAGTTCCTGGAGGTAGGAGCTGGAACCAGCTTTTTACACCCAGGTTCAGTACAGCTGCAGTAGGTGCTGCCTGGCTGCTCTGATCTGCAGGATCTGGAACTCTGGGCAAGCCAGATCCGGAAGGCCACAACACTGACAAGTGACTTTTCCTCTAATTATTTTGATTTGTGCTTTTCAGAGTAAGAAGTGACCTCAAGCCTTCAAGAAGGCACTTCTTTTACTCTGTCTAAAGTCTACCACCAACAGACCTTAGGTCTGCTAAGATACTAGAAGCCAAAATAATGACTCTTGCTCCTGGTCTGGACAACCTTTGTGCACCAGAACACCAATGATGCTGGTGCTAATGTCATCTTGTACTTCCCGACGCACTAAGAAGTTCTTGTGTTTCTGGCTTTCATATGTTGAGGCTCATCCACAACCATTTGGATCTGTAAAGCCTGCCAAGCACAAAATTCCCCCAGAGGAACTGAGTTATACACCTCTGTTTCAAAGTTAGTCACAGGAAGGAATCAGTTACTTAATGTCTAATTGCATATGGATTTATAAGGAAATACATTCCTGTATTCTTGACTAGATGGCTCTTTAGCAAGGTTAGCAGAGCAATTGGAACAGCTGAGCTAAGCCCCATGCTCTTTCCTGTAGGTGCCTGCTTTGAATTTAATTTTGTAAACCCCAGCTTGTAAACCCCTGAGAATCCAGCAGGTGGGTCTTACCCAAATAAATATGTAGAAATTGCATAAATAACTACAGTAACACTAAACAGTGCTTTTTCTGATAGAACACTAACGTTAAACTGAGCCAATATGTAATTGTTTTTTATGTGGAGCTGTAACATAATAGAGGCTTGGTGCCCACCTGTTGAGACTGAAATTCATTTCTATATGGATCTGTCCTTGGGGGCAGGGGGGCAGGGTTGCAGAGGTATAAATGGAAGCTTCAGCTAGCCTTAACATGATCTGATCGGTTATTCCATTGAAAATCCTCCTCACAGAGGGCAGAGCACGGTGGGAATTTCACTTTCTGTGGACAAGGTCATGCAGAAGCGTTTGGTGAGTGTGAGTCAGCTCTGTGGAAATCCTGAGCCCAATCATTTATTCTGAAGATTGAAAACCCATCGAGCCACCAGTCAATAACTAAACCTTAAAATTCGCTTTGGTGGTGACTGGCTCTTGCACATGAGCCCAAGGAGGAGTGTTGGATTTTCTTGGTCTCTTGTCATGAGGCTGAGGCAAGGGAAGTTGAAAGATGTCTGTGAAGAATTTAGCAGCCTCCTAACCTTCCAGCTCAGATGAGACTGTGGGTTTGACCAAAAATCAGCGAGCCAGCTGGAAGCTGGAGGCCTCAATGTATTTTCTATATTTATCTAATTAGATAACAAATCTAGCTATATGTGCATGGGGATTTTACTCCATAAATGCCAATAGAGTTCAGCAATGGATTTGCATCACTGAGGGAGCAGTGAAGCCACTCCACCCAGTCAGACAGCAACTGCAGGGGGTTTGCAGCAACACTGAACTCTAGTGCCTCTGTCTGCTTAAAAACCAGACAGCTGTTGGAGGAGGCAGACTCCTCTGAAGATTTCACACATAGCTCAGTATAGCCCAGAAACTAGAGGAGCGAGTGTTTCAGTGCAAAGCTGTTCCTGGAGACACCAGCAGTGCAGGCTGAGGGCCCCAGGGCTGCTCCTGGGGTACAGCTGCACCTGCAGACGCTGCCTGGTGTGCTCCTGGGTACAGCAGGGTTGGGGTGCTGCACAGACAGAGTTTGCATTGCAGAAGCCTCACCTCGTGAGGTGCAGGGCTGCTTGCAAAGAAGAGTGGGCTGATTCAGAGCTGTGACAGGCAGGTATTTGCAGAAACTGATGATTGGCCTGGGCCAAACCCCATGGTAAGGCCTGTCCCAAGCAGTGTAATGATAAGATTGGTCTTATTCTAGCATCTGGGAGTATTCACAGCCACTTTTATAGGCATGGCCTGATGAAACTCCTTGTAGCTTGCAGTAAGCTGTTAACATCTGTACGGAGAGCTCCTTACATGTACATCCTTCTTACACGTTCCAAAAGCTGGTTGGAACGTTCACTCTCCTCATGAATCAAATACATGCATGAAACAGGTCCCAGGGGAGCTGGGGTAATTCCAGGCTGTTATCTGCTTGCAGTATGGGTAGTATCCTCTACACACTACCATGCTGCAGAAGTGTCCCAGGGTTCCAGGAAGGCTCTCAGCAAGGTGCAGGCTGTGCAGAGCTGCTCTAGTTGCACACCCTTCTCTTCCATGCCACAGCCCAGACTGGGTGATCACACATGGCTTTAAGTGTGCAGATATTTGCAAAGGGACATACGGCCAGACACTCACCAACCAAGACGTTTGTGGAAGAAACATGAGATGGTGATGCGATTTCTCCATGTGTCAGCAAGGGCAGGAATTCCAGGAACAAAGTGGAGACCAACATGCAGCCACCCTCGGGCAGTAGAGGGTTGGGGGTGGTCCTGCTCCCAAACCCTCTGCACACTTTCTTGTGGGGGACAAGGCAGGAGGAGCATGACTGGGCAGCATGCTGCCATTCCCACCAGCACAGTCACCCTGCCACCCCCTCACTGCAACAGCTCTGCAACATCTGCAGCGTGTCTCCACCTGGCTCTGCAACTGTGTCCAGCAGTGCTCACACCCAGCTGTGGCCCCAGCAGCTGCTGAATGCACCATGGCCTTCTTGGGAGCTGCACCTTGAACACTGAGAATTCAGAAAAGCTATTTCTAGGAAGAGGGCAGCACAGACCTTTCTGCTTTTTGTCTTTACTCACTGTGTCGTATCTCCAGCTGCAGAAGGGAAGGAAAACCTGGTTTAATGCTCTCTCCCTCCTGTACTGTTGGATTGGGTTTTTTTAACATCTGGAAAATGTATCTTAACCCAGCCCCCTTATTTGGTCTTTGCCTCCCTCTTAAGGGAACGCGTCCTGGTGAGCAGCAATGTGCTTACAGAGAAGCAAATGCATCCAAACATTCTTGGATAGGGTTACTGAGTGTGCATCAGAGTGCAGGACTGCTGCTGCTTTAGGACAGGACATGCAAGCAGAGTGCTGGAAGTCTGAGCCCAGCCATCACTGGGGAGCGTGATGGCTAATCCTGAATGGGAAAGCACCCACACCAGAGCCACGTCCTCCCCTGGGAGCACATTTGTGCTTTGATGCAGGCGGCATTCGCCTCCCAGAGCTGCTGAGCACAGGGCACTGCTGGGGCCAGCCCTCTGGCAGGGCTAACGCCACACCGCAGCCTGTGGGCCCGATGGCCACCCGCCAGCACTGCTGACGGCTCCAGCCCCACACTCCTTGCAGGGATGATGTCACCCAGATGCGCCTGTTTCCAATCTCCAGCTGCTGGTAGGAGGCCCCATTACCAACCGTCTGAGCATTTCGGGCTCTTGGAAAATCTACAAGGAGGGCCAACGCTGTGAATCCGGACAGATCAGCATGCTTTTAAAAGAGACTGAAAAGCTGATGAGTGTGTAAATACCTGCGTTGAACTCATCAAATAAGGGTCTGTCAGAGCAGCCAAAGGTTTGCAAACAGCAACAGACATGTTACCATTAAATGCCTCAGGAACTACAAGCTGTTTCACAAAACAGACCCTCCTGAAGCCACCAATGAGGCTGGACACTGGCATCTGCGGGACTAATAGCACAAACCTCCTCCACTTGTGCAAAGGGGCAAAACTGACCATCAGAGGAGCCTGATGTTGGTGACACACTGCCCCAGGATCTTATCCTCGGGCCCTGTGAGACAGAGGCTGTCCTTTCTCCTAGAAGACATTTTGTCACACGCTGTTGTAACCTGAGGAACACAGTTACTTAATGTTGAGCAAAGCATGCAGCTTTCTTGCCAGCAGCAGGTCTGCTGGCAGCACTAATCTGTAGCTACAAAAGTTGAATCTCAGGGTTCCTCTAATAAGCAGAAATTTATTACATCACAGATTTTAATTTGCTTCAGATGCAGTTCACCACTGTATATGATTCTAAGAGCGAGGGTTTATGGAAACTACTAAGGAGGAGAATTAACACGAGAAGAATTTGTTACTGCCCTGAGATGACATGGACATAAAACCAAAATGAAGTACTGTCTAGTCTGTATTGCTGTTACTTTCAAAAGGATCAGTGAAGGATACAAATAGAGAAGGAAGAATCAGCAGAGATGAAGAAAAGCGTTGGGAAGCTTCACTTCTATGAAATGCTTTTTTGAGTGTTGGCTTAGACATACAAGCACCCTCAGTGACCCATTTGCACAATGAGACAGTGTTGCTATAGATGAAGGTTTCAAGGTACTCAAACTCTTGAACTGTGTGGCCCGACATTAAATTTGGAGCACTTCCAGTGGTCCCTGTGGCAGCAGACCAAACTCACAGTGAACTGAAGATTTAAACCACCAATTGGTCCTAAAAGCCTTGCACATGTTCTTACTAGTTTGAAAAGAACTGCTGGGTTATGCTTGTGCCTGGAGAGCACGTGCTGGGTTAGATCACGTCTGCCTGTGCCGCTGCTCAGCACCCGAGCCCTGCAGGAGCATTTCCATGCATTTATAGTGCACGCAGGGCCGTGCCCCACTGCGCAGCCGCATGCAGCCAGGGCCTCCCACTGCTGCGGGCTCAGGCCTGGCCACAGGGCCTACCCGTGCTGCTCCAGCCAGATGTTCTTCCCTGCAGCACCTGGTGTTCTGCCATCTCTAAGGGCAGACCGCCTCAGCCTTTTGTATCCGACTTCTGCTCATCGGGCTGGCATCAGTGGGAGGAGAGCTTCAGGATGCTTTGGTTGGCCCAGCCCAAGCCAGGGCCTCTCAGGTAGCAGGTCAGATGGACAAAGGCTGCCCTAGACAGTACTGCCACTGGCAGCTCTCCTCCTGTGACCCTCATTGACCTCCAGCCTCTTGGCTTATCCTCCTCCCTCCTCCATACTCTAGGCTGCGATCTCATACCGCCAGAGCCCCCCAGAGAGCAGCTTTTGCCATCTAAACACAACCTACATATAGCAGCAGTAATTTATTTAGCTCTGAAAAATTCAGAGCAGTGAAAGCACACACATCCTTCCCTCAGCCAACCAGCCATTGCTCAGGAAAGCTCACATGTGAAGCAGGCTGAAAAACTAAATGGCAGGTCCACATAGTGATGTAGCTTCTGCCAAGCGGTCTCCAGGCTGCTTTCCCACTGTCTCTCAGTTGCTTTTCCTATGGCACTGTGTAGTTTACTGCAGCATACAGCAGCACAGCCTTCTCTTGGCTTCTGTTGTCTTGTGCTGACACTTGGCACAACTCAGTTATTCGGTTGGCCTGAGAAATGGATGGGAGGATGGTCTTTTTTGCCATCACTGAGCCCTCGGCTCAGCCAGTATGGGGTAAAGGGGCCGACAGGAAGGCAGAGAGGGAGTTTTTAAAAGGGCACATGGTGATGGCCTAAAATTTAACGACAGCGGATTTAGATCGGATCTGATGTAGAAATTCTTCCCTGTGAGGTTGGTGAGGAATAGGCACAGGTTGCCCACAGAGGCTGCGGATGCCACATCCCTGGCAGTGTTCCAGGCCAGATTGGATGGGGTTTTGAGCAACCTGGGCTAGGGGAAAGTGTCCCTGTCCATAGCAAGGGGTTTGGAATGAGGTGATCTTTAAGGTCCTTTCCAAGTCAAACCAGTCTATTATTCTATGATAAATATTAGCTTCTTACCTTACACCTCTAACCATGAGGTACTTGAATAAATCATCTGGCAACTGTTTCCACACACCAGTGAAACAAAAGGCAGTTCAGATGGCAGGTAGTAGGCAGCACGCCCATTCCTCGTGACAGCACAAAAGCCATCAAAGCAGATGTGATCTTCCATGGCAGTCACCATGAACAGATTCTGCACAGCAGTTTGTCAGCAGCCTTTTTCAAAGGCAACACAATATCAAGTAGCTTACATAAATTTCCTGCAAGGGGCCAAAGAGCTACCTGATCCCCAGCATGTAACCAAAAGTTGCACAACTACTGCCACTTGTGTGTTTCACCCCCAGGAGGATATTACTGACAAGTAGGTTACCGAAATACTTGTTTCTCAAAACTCAGGAGAAGGAGAGATGATAAAAGGCATTGCGGCTGACTTGTGTGCAATGTTTAAACAAAAGTATACACATCCATATACTCATATGCATATATTTTCACTGTAGTTCTGTGTGTGAAGTGCTAAGCAATAGAGAACTGCAGTTCTGAGAAACTGTGGGACCTCATCATCTGTGCCTCCACTCTAAGGTAGTTTTAAACTGAGTTGGAATGCATCCAGTGGTGAATGAGAAACCTGTATTACCTCTAAAAGGATGTCTGTGTGAGGAATGGCTCCTGAACTTATCAATCAGATAGAAGGTATAATCCACAAAATTGGTTGCACAGGGTTTGGAGTGGATTTTGCTGTACAGGACAGACCAAGAAAGCTAACTGAATTGCAAGGAGAAAAACCCAGTACACCTGACTGCTATCTAAACATGAGATACAGAACATTTATTAAAAGTGTATTAATAAAGAAAGTAAATGAAGGCACCAAAAGAACAAAGATGAAAAAAAAAAAAAGGAAATAGTTTATTTGTTGCGTAAGGAAACTTCTTGTAAATTACATATAAAGAAACTTGCTTGTTATGCTGTAGTATATAATTTTCAATATTCCACAAAGATAATTGTAATAAATATGTGAACCAAAACAAAGTAGAAGACTAAATCCATCAAGCAACCTACAAAATGGTTTATCAAGTTTTATACTTTGCAGCAGTAGCATGCTTAAAGTCTTGTTGTTCACTTTGAAGTGCTGCAGCAAAATTCTTTTCACATTTCTTTGGAGCATTTTCAAAACCACCAAACTACAAAATACTGTTCAAAACTAGCAGATGTTAGTTAAAATACCCAAGAAAAGTAACACCAAGGTCTAACTGACGCAAAGGTGTGATTTTTCTTCTTGCATATAAAATCCATTTTAGTTTTGCCAGGGTTAGGTTATGATCTGATCTAAGTGCACAGCAAGTCCAGTCAGCCTGAGGCATCACTGACTCCTGTCATGTTACAGCTCCATATAACCTTCATAATTCTACAGCTCCAGAGGATTTCTCTATTAGAGACATATCCACTGACAGGCATAAACCAAATACCATCATGAAGCTGCAAGCTAGTTAGAATGGTTGTACCCTCAGGTGCAGTGTGTGTGCTTAGGAAACATTATTTTCATAGTTTCACGCTATAACACATCAGGCGTTTTCATTTGACTTCCAAAGTGCTTGAGAAACTCTTCACTGATGCCTCTAACCTCTAGAAACAACATGTAGAAATTTTTGACACCTTTTGCTGTTCCCTACCTGTTGTTTCTCCGTTTTTGGAAACAGCAGGTTGAATTGCATTTTACACCTCACTGCTCTGGACATCACACACTGACTGACAAGACTATTATTCCATACAGATCTGTTACAAACTGAAGACACTTCACTATGCTTCACTATCACTGAATGCTTGGGGGTATAAAAAGAAACTCTCTAAAACACGATTACCTAAAAATATTTGTTAATAAGCTTAATGCAAACATGTAGAAAAAATGGTTTAGTTACAAAAAAATTCATTAGCGGGCCAATAAAAATATACTGAAGAGAAGATCTTTACAAAAGTGAGGTTAGGAAGTATGAGGCATTAACATTCACTGTAAACATCCCGTGTTCACTAGAATCCCTTGTCTAAAGTATATGTCCTGGTTTTGTTCCTGAGCTTCATGGCCAACATTTGCATAGATAGCTAAACCTATCATAAAGGGTTGTTTATACAGATGTTTCTGTACAGAACTTCAATAAACTAATGATTTTACCTTCTGAAATAGTTTAATTCCACTACCAGTCGGTTCAAGGAAACTATGAAGCATTGTATGACTTTTGTGCACCAGATGGGCTGGGACAGCTAACTTCTGGTGTGTTCATCTTAAATAATACACTAAGAAGTATAGCTGTTTGGTGTTCTGACTTAGCATAAATACCTTCTTCTGCCCACAGCTGCAAGGCTCACTTCTGCTCTGCCAAAGACTGCAAATGGCAAAATGTCATGAATCAAAGTGCTACAACATCAAGCAACTAAGTTATCCCCAATACCAAAATGCAGCTTATAAACAGTACAGAAGACCTTATGGAGAACTTTACCTTTACCCAGGCAACACGAGTGCTTTCCTCTAGATTAACCTCCCTCTGTTGGAGGAACCTAGAAAGGACTTTCAGGGTAAACATGAGATGGAGTGGCCTAAGTAAAAAAAGTCTGAAGAACATACTTGCATTTTGGCTATAAAAAGCAGGCATGTGTTTAGTTACTGCACACACAAATGCACATGGGAAGTGGTAGATATAGAGAAACAAATTCACCTCACAAACAGCACAATAGCATAAAAGCAGCAAATTGCCAATTCAAAATCTTATGTTAAGGCAAATCTATATAAAACACCCATTACAGGATTAATAAACAGGGAGGTTTCCTTGGCTTTTTTTGTTCACTTTTTCTGTGATTGGCTTTTACACATTGATAGAATTTGTTTAAGCACTTTCTGGACGTCTTCATCCATTTGACCCTAGACAAAGGGAAAAAGAAGAAAAGATTTAAAAAAAAATCTTTTTAAAAAGATCTTTAAAAAGATTTACAAGTTATTAGTAAATTAAATCAGTTTCTCAAAAGGAAGCAGTGTTAATTTATGCTAAAACAGTCACACCTTTTGAGTAGGATGTCTTAGATAAAACATGCAAAGATCTTACTAGATCTGCAGAAAAAACATCTTGCTTTAAAATACCAAGACTGTGTAACTGTCAGTATGCAACTGTACCTGCACAGCATAGAGAAGATGCATCCTGTAAACTGAGACAATTTCCTGATGTTGTTTCTTTGTTTCCTAGAAAATAGTTAAACAGAAAGTCAGAGCATTCAGAACCACTGAATTCACAATTCCTCAGCTAGATTCAGAGAGTTCTAGCGAATTACAGACCTTGAGTATTACACATGCACGGAAAAACAACTGAGACAGTACCGTGTCACTAGCTGTCCAAAACATAATTTAATTGGAAATGTAGTCCCCAGAAACACTGTAAATCTACCCAACCCAGTTAAAAGATGGTGAGGTGACAACAGCTGTAACAAGTACTGAACTGCAAAGATGTGGAATGAGTACCTAATCCTGAGCTTATCAGCAATGAGAAGTGAGGAAAGCCAGCAATATTCTAACAAATCAATCCTCATCTGCAACAGAACTCTTCTCCGAAGTCAGTGACCCATCTGTCAGCTAATGCCTTTTCAGGGAACAGGAGGTACTTACAAAAAAGCCTTAGCCCTTGAAATCCTCCATTAATTACTACACATTCAGAGGAAAGCCAGCCTCTTTTTTCATGATCACAGACTGTCACATGCCAGAAGCTGTCTTTTCACGTAAATACAAAGCTGCTAGGAAAGTTAGCCTACAAGATTCTGTCCTGCTTTAAATCCTACCTACTTCCCTAGTGTGTTGCATATCTTTGCACCTCACACTACTTTGCTGGTCCTTAAGCAGTTGGAGATGAAAGGTCCTTTCAGATTTGGTGGATTGCAATAAGAAGCAGCTTGGGCCTTCACACTGACAGGACTCAGTATTTAATCATCTACCTACTTTTTTTTCAGCACTGCCAGGGAATTTTTCTAGCCCATATGCATTTTGACTCTTCCTTCTGTCTGCTGGTGATGGTAGGAAAGCAGACACCAGCTAAGCCATTTAGCATGTCAGGCTGGTAATTCTCCTTTCTGAGTACTCCAGAGCACTCAACAAAGACCTCTGGAGGACAGGATCCTCTTTTCACTCTCAGTAGTGATTTAAAGTGCTTCTTTGGACAGGCAAGCTCTTTGAAAGAGCAATTAGAAGAGCTTAGAAGACTGGACTTTTCATGCACCAAAAAAAAGCACAATTAAAAAAAATAAATCTTTAAGCAGTTCAGAATTTCTTCAGGGAATAAACTGTGCTCCATAGAAACAGATGGATGTGCTTCATTTGAAACTTCGTGCCTTCTGTGACTGCTTTCTTCCAGAAAGACAAACTTTTTAGCTTCAAAAATCAAGAAGACTTCAGCTAAGGAATGTTCCTGAGAAAACACACAAATCCACTACATGCTGGCCATGTTTTTCACAAATCAGGGTCTGAGAAGCAGGTCTGGTCACTACATTCCACGACAATCACAGGAACTTTGTTCCACTATTGATCTGAGGAAATACGTCAGGGAAAACAGCTTTCTATAGTCAGACTGTTTCTAAACGGCAATTTGTGACTTGCAGATTCCTAAATGTTTCAGAGAAACAGGAAATTACAGAACTTCTGGCTGAAAATTCCTTCTCTTGTATTCATTGACTGTGCTCCATTTTAAACAAAGCAGTGAAGAATTGGATGCATATCTTTGGAGAATATTGACTTACAGTCAGTTGGTTTTGCAACTGCTTCACTTGTTGTTGTAACACCTCCAGCTGCTGGCTTTGTCTTTTGGGGGCACTCGTCGAGTAGGAAAGTTGAGAAAGGCTGTTCAATGCTTCTTTTAATTTGCTGACTTCCTTGGACATTTCATTGATCTAGGGAAAAAAAATGAAAACTTTTCATTAAAAGATGTGAAGCACACTGTATTATTCTTCTGTATCTTACTTTGGGTTATTTGTGACCTCAATTTAAGAAGTGAGGAAAAACATGATGTAGATAATCTCAATGGACAAGTACGGACATCATGCAAGCAAAGGGTTACAATGCTTTTCTATTTCTCCTTTTAGGCCACTCAATCCAAAATGCGTTCCTTGTTCTAAAAGCCAGCAGTATTTACAGACAAGGACTACATTTAACACCTTTACAAATACTGCTGCCAAACACAAAATAGAAACATACCAAACAGAAGCCAGCTATTCACAGCTAGAAAAATACATAGCTTTTCACAGAGAAATTTATAATGACAGACATAGTAGCTGCAGAGGAAAAATAGTGAAGTCATGCTAAGATTGAGATGATATAGTAAAACCAGAATAGTGAATCTTTGCTCCTTTCTCATATTTTGTTTTCTTGTCTCCTCTGAAATCTCTTCCTGCTGTAAATTCCACTTTTTTTTTACTTCAGTTGCCTGAATAGAGATAAGGGGTAAGTAACAGGCACAAGCTGGAACACAGGAAATTCCACTTGAACATAAGGAGTAACTTCTTTCCTGTTCAGGTGAAGGAGCCCTGGGACAGGCTGCCCAGGGAGGGTATGGAGTCTCCTTCTCTGAAGGTTTTCAAAACCTCCCTGGATACGTTCCTGTGTGACCTGATCTAGGTAAACCTGCTTCTGCAAGGTTTTTGACTAGATGATCTCGAGAGATCCCTTCCAACCCCTACCATTCTGTGATTCTGTAATAGTGTGAAACTAACCTAAGCAGAACTACAAAGAGGTAAGATGAAAGGTCATGCTTATCTCCACGGGGGAGGGAAACTAGCATACTGGGAATTTCTTTGACTTTGGTATCTGAAGTCTTATATGGGCAAATGCACTCAAAAGTTTCTCCACTCCCTCACATTCACACAATGTTGTCTACTAGGTCACACATTCACAATGCAACATGTTTTGCAGCTTGAACACATGTACTACCCCCTTCACTGTAGTGAATCACTAACCTTTTTATCTTTGTCCTCTTCTAGTTTTGATGTGCTTTCAGAGTATCTTTTCATTTCAATAAGATCTTCTTGAGCTTGATGGTACTTTTGGTGAAGACCAGTCAACTCCCGTTCCTTTGCTTCAAGCAGAGTATGCATACCTTCTTTCTCTCCTTTCAAGTGTAAAACTTCCTTTCTTAGTTGCACTGCATCTAAAGACACATTTTCCTTCTCTTGGATTGCATCCTTCAGTTTGGATGACAAAATCCGAACTTCACCCTCTAGTGTTGACTGGAGCTTTTCATATGTAGCCTTAGGTATCATTGCTTCACTAACTGCAGCCTTTTCTTCCAGTATTTCCTTCTGTAAGTTTCTTACTTCACTTTCCTTGCTGGTAAGCTGTTTTTTGAGCTCATTTATTTCTTCCTCCATTCCCTTTACAGTATTTCTGAGTGCATTCATCACCTGGTGGTGTTCAGTAATTGGCACAGAGTTTTGCTTCTGAGCATCTAACAGTTGCTTTAGTTCTTCTGCTTCATCTAATACTTTTGTATACTGGGATTTAACTTCTGATAACTCATTCTCTGCTTTGTATTTCAAAGAATTCGTTACCTGCATCAATTTCTCATGTTCATCTCTAGGAATGTAGTCCAAAGCTACATCGTCGAGAGTTTTTCTCTTCTTATAGTCTTCAAGCTCCGTTTGTGCTTCTTTGTACAAGTGAGATAATTCACTAAGCTGTCTGTTGAGATCTATCATTTTGTGCATCGCATATTTCATTTCTCCAGTTTCAGCACTGGATTCCAGCTGTGTCTGACTGTTCAGCTTGTCCTGTAGCCTTTTAATTTCCTCTTGCCCTTCTTTGTACCTCTCAATCAACAGTGCTTTCTCTTGATTAATATTGTCAATAACTGAACAGTATGAATTCTTCATCTCCTCACACTCTTCCACAGACAATTTGCTTGCCACATTCTGCTCTCGTTCCTCAAACTGTTTCTCTAGCTCTCTCACTTTCTCTTTTTGTCGTTCACATTCCTCCAATGCTCTCTTCAATTCTTGCTTTAGAATTTCAACTTCTCTGCATGTAACCTTCAACCTACTCAGATCGCAACTGGTTTCTTCACTTTCAGAGGAAACACGACTCAGCTTCATTTGCCTTTGTGCACTCAAGACCTCTGTCGTACTTTCCTCATACCTGTTTTGAGTTTCTTCGAACTTCAGGTTAAGATCAGAGCCATTTTCTGAAATGTCTGTGCTATTTAAATGATCTGTCTCTGGGACTCTAGACTGGACCTGAGCTTCCACCTGCTTTCTTTTGGCTTCAGAATTCTCTATTTTCTTCTGCACATCCTTTAAGTCTTCCTGGAGGTACTTCATTTTTACTTCACTAGGGCTAGTCAACTTTTCTTGAATTCGGGTAGCATTTAACACAGGCTGCAGCTCCTGAGCTGAGAACTCATTTTGTCTATCTGCTGTTTGCTCAAGCTCTGTCTGGGTTGAATGATAAGACTCTGCAGCTGAATCCACTTCTTTAGGTGTTCTTTCCTGTGCAAAAAGAAACCCAAACAATTGCACAATAAAAACAAGCACACAATTATATTTCTTTGAGAACAGAATATGCAAAGAAGTCTTGCCATGTCCTACAGACAATTAAAGCACCATGGAAGAAAGTTTTAGAAAAATTCAAAACCCAGCTGCTCTCATTTAGTCATCTGCAGAAAGAGAAGGCAATAAGTGCCAAGTTCCTCTGAAAGTCTGGGCTTATCTCCATAAGCCCATAATCAAAGCTATGCAAATTAAAATTCTGCTAAAACAACCACTAACAACATCTTTTAGAATGTAGTTATCATAATAAACGTAACTCAGTAATTTATGGGAAAAGCGAGAAGATCAAAACACTGATTTAATCCTTTGGGGCAGGGCATTTCCATGATCTTACCACCAACAAAATAAAAAATAATAAAATTATCTTCACAGTACAGCTTTTTAAAGTGGCAAGCAGCTCTTTGTTCTGCTAGCAGATTAAGAGAACACTATAATAGCACAAAAATATGCCACCTGTAGTTTGTCTTGCAGTTCCTTATTGTGCAATGTCAAAGAGGCAATTTTTGCTTGCATCAACAGAAGTAGATCTTGTTGGTCAGCTTCAGAACTCACATCCAACAAGCTATCAGCACCTTTGGAGGAAAAAAAAAAAAAAAAGACTCAAAAGCTTTCAAAAAGCTGAAATGCTAGCTGGTTCAAAATTCTAACCTTTCAAATTAAACTGTTTGTTCCCATGACCATTGAGTGTGGTGAGTGAGCAGACTGTTCCTCGAAACTCTTTCCCCCAAAATGTATTAGATAACCCAACAGATGCAGGAAGATTTGGTGGGGAGCTGCTAGTGAAATTACTGAACGTTATTTTCAATACTTATGATGTCTCACATCCTAAACAAAGATGCACATAGGATTTCTGGCAAGAGTTCAATGTTTCATTCCACCTAAAACATGTAATCAAATATGACAAAAAATATTAAGTGTATTGTATACCTGTGGTGCTGTCACTCAGTCTGTCTTTATTATCTCGATGCAAGGAGTTGAATTCTTCCTGCTGAGACAGCAAAAGAAAATGCTGTCATAGAAAGCAGTTGTAAAGTTGGGCAGTTCACTAAAGAGAAGTATAGACAGTACAGATCTTGCTACATAAAGCCTGGCAAAATAGGTTGCTTTTATTTCTGGGGACTTATTTAATTGTAGCATGTATCCAGGATTTCAAAATCCACCATGGGCATTCAAGTTACATTGCTGAATTTTCATTAAATATTAATGTAATATGTACAACCACCTCATAGATAGTTTGAAAGGCTACAACCTCTGTCATAAATAGCAGTAATATATTATCATATTAAAAAAAAAAATAATCTTCAATGCCAGAAGACAAAGATCAGATAGACCATATAGAACACACACATCAATTTTGCTGATATCTTTTGGTGAAAGGGTCTCTACTTTGTGCATTGCACAATGCCACACACTTCACTGGTGTTAGGTAATGTGCTCTCACAGCATTAGTACTTGCTTTCACAACCATATTCCTAACTCCAAAATAATTATAAGTAATTCTGTTTACATATTCAGTAACCATTAAAGTAATCCACACTCAATTTATAAATTGAACTGAAATAGATTTAGATTCCTTTTTGTTCCTATAAGTCAGCTAATTAGTTTACAGGAGTCTGCAGCCAGCAAAACAGATAAAGCAAAAGAGATTTGAAAGATTCTATTCTTCCCTAAGCTTCATAAGAACAGAAAACTGATACCTTGCACACTGGATCAGCAAAGAAAGCCTGCCCTTTTCCAGTCATAGGAGTTGAAGTTGATGAGTGTGGAGAGGACAAATCACTAAGCTGTAAAAGATTTTATATGAACAGGTAGGTATACACCCACATATATGTACCTACCTCTCTAAAATGTGCCTACATACATATATGTACACATACATACACATTAAGGAGTGCTTTTCCCTGCACTAACATAAATCACAACTCCAAGTTAGTTTCAAAGAACATATGTAATTATTCAGTTCTCTTCTGAATCAGTTGTTACATATGCAGTATAGCTGTTACACAGGTGATATTCTAGCTCAACTTTAAACCTAACAGTTAAATTGCATTTTGATACTATATGAATCTATTTAAGTATTTTAATTTCATATGTATATAATGTGTACAAAACATATATAATTAAAATACACATGATTATATAACTATGGAAGTTGGCAGAAACAGGAAACCTTCAACTTCAGATAGAAAAAGAAATTGTACAGTAAGATTCCTACAGTTGTATCTTAGACCATGCTGTTTTTCGAGGAATTTTGTTTAATTAACCTAACAACATGTGCCATCCTAACATCAGGAAAAGCAGTCATGGTAAGACAGGCACATAAAATAACAGTGACAGAGCAAATCCTGCCCACATCATTCACATAATGTTCAAAATGCTTTTCACCCCCTAAAAGCATCTCAAAATTCATCTTTCTTTACCTGAACAGGACTGATAGGAGGAGGTGGGGCTTTGCGTTTTTTTGGAGTTCCACTTCTTTCTGAACTTAATTTAGAGCCTTGATCATGCTGAAAGTTTCACCAGCCAGAAAAGGTAGGTTTGTTAGTTTGGTTAGTAAAGTCCGAGTAAGTTGTTTTATAAAAATAAATAGATAAACACAAAAATCCCACATTAATATAATCTTCAGCAGCTCATGCAGTGCCTTACTGTTTTCTCTATGCAAAGACTGCACGTCAACAAACACAGAAGATATTAAACATGCCTGACAATAAGAATCTGCCCTCTTGTAATCCATGCTTCAGTGAAAACAAACAAGATTTAGTGAAAAAGCAGAAGCTTACAATAGGTTTAGCACTAGTGATCTTAAATACTTACATTCGTACATATTGCTGTCATGCCATTCTTAACAGCTATCATCTTTTCTCTCCATTAACTTCTGCCCGAGCTGCCTCAAAAACCCACCCCTCCACTCAGAGAAGATTCCGGAGAAGAACCAATGCATTGCACTGTCACCCGCTTCCCAGCCACCAGCAGGACTACAAGCTTGCACTCCAAGATATGATACTAAATAAAACTTTTAAGAAACTAATCTAATTGCCTAAATCTGATGGGATTCCTACAGGTGGGCATCCCCAGAAAGATGTAGCCAGGGATAACTTTCAAGTTTATGTTTTGGAAACAGAAAACTTTTCTGGACTATTTGCTCTACAGATTAAAGAGACAGGGAGTCCAAACGCCAAGCTCCTGCATATCCTATGAGAAAATGGTGTAACCTCCCAGCACGAAAATGCATGGACACACTTCCCCTTACTTTTCTTACTGAGGGTGCTGGCTGCTGTTACATAGAGAAGCTAAATCTAAAAGCAGTGTTCCCAAAACACATTTCTTAAATAAGCAACACCTCCTTTCACATTAGGGTAGTCAGTGGCAGCACGTCTCACAAGTGACATTCAACAGTGCTTCTTTCTAGTCATGACAAGTACTGGTTTTATTCAGTCACAAGTCTACATAACCGAAGCGTTCTTAAAACCAAAAGGATAAATACCTGCTTTGCTTTTGTTGGTGACTTTGCATCTGTGAAGCAGAAAACAGGTGGAATTTAGAAGACTTACTGAAGAAAAAGTTGTTGCTGTTCCTAACCAGCTCACAGCTCTACTTCCCACACCACAAATATTTTTAGTTTTTTTAATTACTGTCTGAAATCTGAGAAATGTAATTTTTATTTCCAAATTCCATTTAAACTATATCCTTTCTCTGTTCTTTTTGAGTTTCATATTGAGAAAAAATGCAAAGGATTGTGACAATTCTTATTCTACTATACTTTTGCATCATTCTTGCATGTTAGCTTCCTATTTCTTAGTTTGACCATAAAACCCCATGTCTGCATAAGTTCCCTCTCCAACCCCTCCATCAAGGAGCTGTATGTTCCACTCACTCTTTCACATAATAATAAATGGTCTACTCAAAATTGTATGCAAGATATCACAATGTTGCTGGATCGGGTCACGTTTCCTTTCTCTAAACTCCTCTTTTTCTGCTCAGTGCTGTATCCCATGCTAAGTATTACTAGCTACCTCAAAGACTATATTTTCCTGCTTTTGGGAAGCCTCAACCAGAATGTCTTGAGGATGGCTGTTGCGTCGGAGGGAAGACACGGGCATTCAATATGAGTGATCAGCGAGCTTCGTTTATTAATTGCGCTTACCCAATACTTATACTATAGTTAATTAGCTCATACATAGTACACAGCTGAGCTCCTAATTGGTGCATGTACAAAAGATCAGTCCCTCCTGCTTTTCCTATGCCTTTCTCACTGCAAAACAACCTGTTATTGTATAATTGCAACAGTCAAAGATAGTGTGTCCTTGCCTCCCCAGCTACACCAGCTGTGTGCGATAAGATTAACACATTCCTCCTCGGTCAGCTGCAAAACATCTAGGTGCTTTTTCTCACGCAACCATTTTCCCACAGATGGCCTTTGAAACTTTCCAGGCTACCTTATGATGTAAATCTGTTCATTGCTAAACATACATGCAGCCAATTCAGGAAGTGACAAACTGTAGATCAGCATCTCTTACCTACATCCTGAGATAACTTCGATGACAAGAGATTCTGGATCTCTGTATTCTCAGAGACCTTGGAGTAATGCAGAGCATTCTGTCCAAAGACATCAACTAAACTGACATCTGCACCTTTCCTAAGGAAGGCTTCCACCATGTTAAGGTTACCAGCTTCACAAGCCATCATCAAAGCAGTTCTGTACAAAACAAACAAAGTGTCCGAGACTGTACTCTGTAAGCAGCAGATAATTTTTTTCAAGAAAAAAAGTTTCACAGTTAACTGTGCAATCAAGTCCAAGATTTCATCAACATATGTATTGACACACACATGTAACTGTTGTTTCTCCTTATAAACACCTGCCTGCCCCTCCTCCTCTTCCATATGCTCCCTAGCTGGACCATCTGCAAAAACGTTTCTAAAAATGGGCACCTGAGGCTAAGAGGAGAGTCATAGCGAGAAATGGCTGCAGGATAAAGTCAGACTATCAAATCTCACTGCCACATGACACCATGAAAGGGTATGCTCTCCAGTGAGACTGACAGGTGGGTTTGACCTCAAATCCTGATGTATTCACATTTATAAAAAACCACAAACACTAGACCACAATCAATCTTTCTCCAACACAGTGTAGCTAGATAATGTCAGATCATAGAGTAAGGGTAGGATACAGAAAGAGCATTCTCCTAACATCTGTTACATGTTTTTCTCAATTACTTGAAAGGGTCATAAAAAATATACAGAATAATCACAAGCACAGAGAAAACCCCATATTTCAAGTATGATCTAATATGGCTTTCCTGCTTGGTCATAATTCTCCCTTCTGATGAAACTGTGCCCAATAGGTTGGCCAAGTTCATTGGCAAACACATTCCTCAGTGCAGATATGAAATGAAAAGTTACTACAATGATAACATTTGCTAGACACTAAGACAATAATTTCACAGATTAATTAAACACGCTCCCTGTAACGGGTGAGCCCTGGAGTTGTGATGCCTGTAGCACTGCTGTGCTAAAAAGCAATGCTAAGTGGCAACTTGGATAACACCTCCAGAATCACAGGGATGAGTACCCTGTGAGACATGAGTACCAAAAAAAATTCACTTAGTCCAGGTAAGACAGGAAATTTAAGACAACATTTTAAAAGCTTCTGCACTTCCTCTCCCAATAAGGCTTATCCATTTTCAATAAAAACATAATCTCTTCTGTGGACATGAGATAAATGACCATTCACTCTCTGTACCAGAAGGAAAGCAAGAAGGAAAATTTTATATTCCCTGTTATTTTGTTTCTTCTACTCACACTCCTTTCTTTAAAAACATCAAACTGCAACTCTCTCCTATGTATGACAGAACCGTCTTCATCTCACTAAACTAGAAACTCTTTAAACCGTCTGTTGATTAGAAAGAGAAAGAGGAGATGAGGGAGGTCCCAGAGTGGGCAGCACCTCAGGTTCAAAGCACCGATGCGGCCAATCAAACCAACCAAGGTGGCAAAGGAGTTTCTTTACACAACTTTGAACAAAGAGTGCACTAATAAACTTTGGACTGATAAAAACCTAGTTAAGGCCCACTCCATTCTCCCCTGTGCTGCCTGGGAACAATGAGAGAATTGTATCACATGCAATAATCAAGACTGCTATCAGTTGTAAGTGCCAAATCTTCTCAGTGTCCTGATTTATCCTCACAGTTTAACCAACCGTTTATAAAACAGTTCATAATCTTCATCAGTGTGACCACAGCAAGTGTGTTTTTTACTACAAGGATGTTGCTTTTCAGAGAGTTTTTAAAAGCCTATTAACGTAACAGATCTCTAAATGGCACCTTCTAAGACAACAGCTTCTCCACTCCCAAGCAACAATTTTAGAATTTAAACTGGAGAAACTAACTCATGCTGGGAAAAGAGCAGCATTTAATAAAACTAGGACATGTACAAAGTGATGTGTGGGTAAATGCTATCAATTGTTTTCTTGTAGGGATTGTTTAAAAAGTGGGTTTTACTGCTCTGGTAGCCCAAAGGAAAACTTACAGGCACATCTAGTTTTGCACTTGCACAGCTTTTCAAGACATGCTGTCTACTACAGAAAGCATAATTTCACCTAATGGCAACTATTTTGGGAAAGATTTGGGAAGAAAGTTTCATTTTACAGTCAGCCTTAGGGAAGAATGAATGTGTTAACTTGCTTTACCTTCCATTTTTGTCCCTGGTGTTGATGTCTGCTCCATGATCCAGAAGGTATTTACAGATCTCTGTGTGACCATTTTGTACTGCAAGCAACAGAGGTATATTCCCATCCTAGGAATGCATTTAAAGAAACTATAAACAATAATCCATTGACTTACAAATATCACTCCCAGATTTAAAGGCCAGATATGAACTTGATGCACAAACAAGGTGTTATCAGTACGTTTTTCCTGTGTATAACAAATGTAGCTTGGTTTACTTTAATTACTTCCATGACCACTTGGGATGCCAAAGCATTAGAAACAGCAATGTATTTTGTGTTTGTACTCCCTTTGCAGTTTGTTTCATGCTATAACATGATGATCTTGTTATACTACACAGTACCTTTAAATAGCTCCACAATAACAATTATATTTGTTACTGTGTACAAGGCAAAAATACAACGTCTCATACAATCATAAAATAATTTTGTTGGAAGACATCTTTAGAGATCATCTTTGTTTCTCCCTCATTGCTCTCAATCCAAAAGCAGACGAACTTTAAGTTAGAGCACATTGGTCAGAGACTTGTCCAGTCAAGTTTTACGCATCTCCAAAGGCAGAGAAACCACAATGTCTCTGGGTCCCAGTTCCAGTATCTGACCACCTTCATCGTGAGGTCTTTCCCCTCCTCTTCCGGTACCTAACTGGAATTACCCAATTAGGTTCACTGCCCAAATTCTGACCATTTCATGACAAAATGATGACAAGCACCTCTGAGGCTGGTCTGGCTCCCTGTTACACATGTTCAACCATGACACAGCTGAGGTCATTTTTAAGATACTCCTACAGCCTTCTCTGTAACTCAAACTGAACAAACCTTTTCTGCCTTTAAAATACATCTACTGAAATTTTAGGTCTAACCTCTGTGACAGATTTTTTTTTTCTTAGACCAGATAAGAAGGCAGTGGGTTTTCTATCAGGGTGAAGACCTGGTTGTAGACGTAACAGTCAATGTAGTATCTGAGTCTTTGGGCTCTGGTTGGGCTTTTCACAGTACTTGGCCACATAATAGGCATTTTCCAAAGCCTAGTGGAGTCAATGGAAAGAATTTTAATCATGTTTTGAAAGATCATAATTGATTCTAGTTACTTGCACCGATGCCTCAATTTAACAAGCAGCAAATCCTATCGCTAATGTACTTGACTGTGAGTACTTTCCCACCTCTGCTAAGGCAAGCTGCAGAAGGAGCTTCTTCCTCCAGAGAAACACAAGAATATAAGCATAGCATTGCTTTGAACTGGTGCACTTGAAATTGACTAGAGTGGAAAGTGGTAAAAGCTCTGAAGTATCTGAAGTACACCACATGAGATGAGATACATACCAAATCTTTGACATTAACTGGACATTTGTGTTCACACAGAAGTTGAACTGCCTGAAGACAACCACATGCAGCTAAAGCCAAAAAAGAGACAAGTATAAAAATCCAGTAAATTCATCTTTTGAAATCTGTAGTCAGCACTTCACAACAAATGAAACTGTACTTCTCTGTTTTAAGAAGGAACACTAGAAGAATGAACAGCAAGTTGTATGCAGAAATTAAACCAATATTCATAGCCCAAATTAGCACGAGAAGGTACATTCTTTAGACACTAAGAAAACCCCGACCCCAATCTTTAGTATTCCAAAGGCTCTACACTTGCAGCTGTGTATTGCAAGTTTGTTAATCAACTGAAATTTATTATTCACAACATTTATCTAGAAAAATAGCTGCAATTTGTAAACCACCAGGTGGAGGCATTAGACTTATGTAATTAGAACCTAAAAGCTCCACCAGGATGAAGAGTAAGAGAATATCATGCTTGAATCACAGAATCAGAGAATGGTAGGGGTTGACAAGAGAGACAGTACAAGCTTTCGACAAAGAATTACCTGCATAGTGTAAAGCTGTTTTCCCAGAATTGTCAGTGCTGTCTGGTGGACATTTACTCTGCATAATTCATTAAGGAGAAGGAAAAAAAGGCAATTAAAGAAATGCAAAGAAAATAAAACGTGTTTCAGCTGAATATCTCAGAAAAGTTTTATGAGCCACTCCAGAAACAATATTGAAGAAAGCCACAGCTTTCCTCTCTATCAATCTGGTCTCTCCTTTCTTGGTCCCAGCTTACACCAAACCGATAAGAAATACTTATGTTGCTCCCCCCAACCTCTCCCCCAAATGATAGTTTTGGAACAAGTTACAACAGGAATTAAAAAAGGAAATAAAATTCCTTGACCTCACTTTTTTTTTTTTATGTTACACTGAGCTAAAAGCAACCCTGTCCTAAGGCAATTAGTCTTGCAATATTTATATTGCAGGCAATAAGGCTTCATTTACATATGTAAAAACTAAAGCATCAACAATTCAGTTATCCAGTTCAATTTTGAGGTATTATAAGCCACCAGCTACCACCAATCAATCTAGACTTCAAAAATATTTATATTTTTTAAATCAAATTTTAAATCTTTACTTTGTTTTGATACAGAAGGTTTTAGTTTCAGTTTACAGCAGAGAAAGAAAATGATGGAATTGTTCAGGTTGGAAAAGATCTTCAAGTCCAATCACTAACCTAACACTGCCAAGCCCAACACTAAACCATATCCCTCAGCACCACATCTACACGCCTTTTGAAGACCTCTAGTAATGGTGAGTCCACTAGCCCCTTGGGCAGCCTGTTCCAGGGCTTGACATCACTTTTGGTGAATAAATTGTTCCTAATATTCTCCTCTGGCACAACTGGAGTCCATTTCCACCTGTCCAGCCCCTTGTTACTTGGGAGAAGAGATCTCCATCTTGTTACAATCTCCCTTCACGTAGCTATAGAGAATGAACATGTCTCCCTTCAGCCTCCTTTTCTCCAGGCTAAACACTTCCAATTCCTTAAAACATTCCTCATCAGGTTTGTGCACAAGACCTTTCACCAGCTTCCTTGCCCTCCTTTGAACACAAGAAGATATGACCCTGAAGTACTGGTCTTCTGAAAAAGTCAAACATTACAACCTTTGACTTTCAAATGCATCACTGTCTCCAACACTTCTATGATTTTCTAGGCAAAGAGAGAGTCACATAGACTGCCATATTCTGTAACAAAAGTGTCAAGGCTCTGCCTGTATAAAATAATTATTAGTTCTGTTTTAATTCAGCTCCAGTGGGTCAAGATTGTATCACCGAGCTGGAGAGCAATCAAAAAAGCATGAATTATTGGAGAATATTACCAAGAGGTTTACACTTGTGAGCATATTTAGAAAACTGCATATTGTAATAAAATTAGCAAAATGTTAACAGAAGCACTCTGTGGTTGTAGCTGGCAAGTGAAGGGGCACCAGATATTTAGCATTAAACACACAACTGCTTGCTGAGTGGATCGTGCTGCTGCATGTGATTCTATCAGTGACAGCTTGATGTCACTGTTTATGCTGTAAGAGGGTTTGTATTAGAAACGGTATATCAGCAATGAAACCCCAGAAGGGGAGCCTGAGTGGCAAATGACAACACTTTCCAGGTGTGGAGGAACAGGGGAGTGAGCTTGCAACGAGTATGGAGGTGGGAATCTGTGAAATTAGACCTAATATTGTCAGAGTCACTAATAGAACTGTGAGGTAATGAGGGAAAAGCAATTTAGATGTTGGGATACGAGATCCATTCTCCTTCTGTACCACAGCAGTGTTACTATTGACTATTTCATCTGTAGTCGGAGCCACATTGCTACTACTAACTCCAAGCTCCTAAACATTCATCCCATTCCTTTGATCACTTCCATTGAAACTCATCTGGCTTTCTGAAATGGAGCCAAGATGGACAACATCTCTCCTTGCTTATTAACACACATCTTCAGTCTCAACACCATGAGACACATTTATTTTTCTTATTTTCTTTCCCCAGTCTTTCTTCTCCCTTTCTAAGCCCTCACTGTTCTTTGCCTTATTTCACTGAGAATTCAAATATTTCCATATTTTAGCAGCTAAACTGTTTTCATTCCTTCTCTCTTTGACTTCAAACTTGACAAATATTTCCACAGTCAACAACAGACAAAAAGCACTTAAATGGAACAATATCGAAATTTGCCTATGTCCTAGTTTCAGCTGAGACACAGTTAATTCTCCTCCTAGTAGCTGCTACAGGACTATGTTTTGGGTTTATGCTGAAAGGGATGTTGATAACACAGAGATGTTTTGGTTATTGCTGAGCAGTACCCAAACAGCAACAAGACTGTTTCTCCTTCTCACCCTGCCTGCCAGTGAGTTGGCTGGAGGGAGGGGGGTGAGATGAAGTCCATGTGTGTACAAAGAAGCAGGGAGGGAACCTCGCCATGACAGCTGATCTGAACTAGCCAAAGGGCTATTCCATACCACAGAATGCCATGTCCAGTATATAAACTAAGGGGAAGTGGGCTGGGAGGTGAGGGGGGTGGTGCAGATCATTGTTTGGCCATCAGTCAGCAGGTGGTGAGCAATTGTATTGTGCATCACTTGGGTTTAACTTTTTTTCATTTTGTTTTTTTTTTCCCTTTCATTTTATTTTTCTCCTTAATTACTATTATTATATTTCATTCTTCTTACTGTTATTCTATTCTACTGTAGTTATCATACTTGGGAGACATGGGGAGAGGGAAAGGGGAGTGACTGTGTGGGGTTTTGTTGCCAGTTTGGCTTAAACCACAACACTCTAGGAGTGAAAAATCCTCTTCCTCCAAAACTTCTTAACCCATCTATTTCCAAGCCATTGAACCACACAGACAAAACACAGAAATGAGACGGAAGCTGCAACCTGCCTGAAATCCAGCCCTGATATGTCAGGTCAGCTGCACATGTAAAACCATATTTTTGGACCACTCAGGGAAGATACCACATTGTTTTCTATCATCCACTCACAATGCCTAAAAGGTCTTTAAACTCAAGTACCAATTTTAATTGCAAGGAGGTAAGACATTATAGAACTGTGCTGCAGAGTATTAGCAGGAAGTGTGTCAATATGCAGTGGAAACAACTCAGTGGAACAAAAGGAAAACTTCAGAAATCGAGACTGATTTTTACTTTACCTGAAGTAACCTCTTGATGCAATCAGGGTGGCTGTTCTTTGCTGCAAGGTGTAAAGCGCTGTGCCCTAAATGAATAAAAGCAAAGCAAATCAAGTAGTCAACCAATCATGCCAAAGCATGGGAATAAAATCTTCCACTATATAGGCAAAATTTTGAATTATCCACCTTGTTCCTATCATGACACATGAAAAACAAGGACAGAAAGTAAAACAAAAGCCCACATTAAGCACAATATGTTTATGAGAGAGTCATGTTCAGGCAGGTAACAGAATAATCCTAACAGCTACCTCCATATAAAGAAATGACACAAACATTGTGTCAGACTATACTTTGGCAGAAGTCTGACATTGCGCAGTTATGTTTTGTTTCTTAAAAAACAATCTACCTATATTACTCAGACTCCCTTGCAGAAAGATGTCTGTCATGCATCTTCATGATTACTTCTATTTGGCAATGAAATAGGAACCCAGCACCACGAGCAAGACCAGCCAAATTCACAATCTACTGCTACAACCAATTTGTGTCACCCATGAAACAGACATTGAAGAGAACACAGAGCATAGGCCTACTTCAGTTTGCATGTTATAGTTTCTCTTTTCTGTTCATTTTTTTGTGGCATCTGTGAGCTTGTATTTAGCTATTTAATACAGTAGTTTACTGACTACAGAGTTATGATAAAAGACTGCAGTCTCTTCTCTAGTTTTATATCACAGAGCATCTGAAAAATTAAAGAAACCAAGACAGCAAAAGAATAAAGTATCCATGTAACTAAGAAAAGAAGACAAGATGTGGCACTCAGGACAGACAGATCTTCTTGTGACATTAGGATCCCAATGTAAATAGTATCACTGCTACAGAGAACGACCTCTCTAATGAACAATGAGTTGACAATCTCAGTGGAGACCAAGCAACCTCTTATCATCCAAACAACTAGTAATTCCTGAGGCAAGATGAACTCTGAATAACAGTGTGTATCAGGTACATATGTTCTCTTATGCATAAACTGAATTCTTCTTCCATTATAAACAGATACTTCCTTATAGAGGCAAACCATTTCCATGTATGACAGATAGTCCCCCAGGCTGCAATCAGTGGCTAAAACAGAATACGTGAGCACAACATTTACAGATCTTTACTGGAGAGACAGAATGCTGACAGCTCACTCAGGTGACTCTGCTAGCCAAAGAAAATGCTGGGCTCAGATTCCATGGATATGTCAACTGAAATCTATTAAAGAAGAGATTGTCAGTTTCAAATTCAGCTCCCATCATTCTCCTAGTGGAGCAGTAATTAAGGCATAGGACTTTGAGAGCCGATGCAACTACTTAATAGCTCTCAGCTCTGTTTTGGCCTGTACCAGCTCTTTTCACTAAGTCATAATCCTGAGGAAATGTTTAACTGTACAGGAGTTGCAGTAAATGGGGTTAATAGCTTGGATACACATAAAAGCAACACCGAAGATCTCAATTTAACCTATAAAACCCCTTAAATGAAGTTAACAAAAAGAGCTGAAGGAGGTGNCTCCTTCTCACCCTGCCTGCCAGTGAGTTGGCTGGAGGGAGGGGGGTGAGATGAAGTCCATGTGTGTACAAAGAAGCAGGGAGGGAACCTCGCCATGACAGCTGATCTGAACTAGCCAAAGGGCTATTCCATACCACAGAATGCCATGTCCAGTATATAAACTAAGGGGAAGTGGGCTGGGAGGTGAGGGGGGTGGTGCAGATCATTGTTTGGCCATCAGTCAGCAGGTGGTGAGCAATTGTATTGTGCATCACTTGGGTTTAACTTTTTTTCATTTTGTTTTTTTTTTCCCTTTCATTTTATTTTTCTCGTATATAAACTAAGGGGAAGTGGGCTGGGAGGTGAGGGGGGTGGTGCAGATCATTGTTTGGCCATCAGTCAGCAGGTGGTGAGCAATTGTATTGTGCATCACTTGGGTTTAACTTTTTTTCATTTTGTTTTTTTTTTCCCTTTCATTTTATTTTTCTCCTTAATTACTATTATTATATTTCATTCTTCTTACTGTTATTCTATTCTACTGTAGTTATCATACTTGGGAGACATGGGGAGAGGGAAAGGGGAGTGACTGTGTGGGGTTTTGTTGCCAGTTTGGCTTAAACCACAACACTCTAGGAGTGAAAAATCCTCTTCCTCCAAAACTTCTTAACCCATCTATTTCCAAGCCATTGAACCACACAGACAAAACACAGAAATGAGACGGAAGCTGCAACCTGCCTGAAATCCAGCCCTGATATGTCAGGTCAGCTGCACATGTAAAACCATATTTTTGGACCACTCAGGGAAGATACCACATTGTTTTCTATCATCCACTCACAATGCCTAAAAGGTCTTTAAACTCAAGTACCAATTTTAATTGCAAGGAGGTAAGACATTATAGAACTGTGCTGCAGAGTATTAGCAGGAAGTGTGTCAATATGCAGTGGAAACAACTCAGTGGAACAAAAGGAAAACTTCAGAAATCGAGACTGATTTTTACTTTACCTGAAGTAACCTCTTGATGCAATCAGGGTGGCTGTTCTTTGCTGCAAGGTGTAAAGCGCTGTGCCCTAAATGAATAAAAGCAAAGCAAATCAAGTAGTCAACCAATCATGCCAAAGCATGGGAATAAAATCTTCCACTATATAGGCAAAATTTTGAATTATCCACCTTGTTCCTATCATGACACATGAAAAACAAGGACAGAAAGTAAAACAAAAGCCCACATTAAGCACAATATGTTTATGAGAGAGTCATGTTCAGGCAGGTAACAGAATAATCCTAACAGCTACCTCCATATAAAGAAATGACACAAACATTGTGTCAGACTATACTTTGGCAGAAGTCTGACATTGCGCAGTTATGTTTTGTTTCTTAAAAAACAATCTACCTATATTACTCAGACTCCCTTGCAGAAAGATGTCTGTCATGCATCTTCATGATTACTTCTATTTGGCAATGAAATAGGAACCCAGCACCACGAGCAAGACCAGCCAAATTCACAATCTACTGCTACAACCAATTTGTGTCACCCATGAAACAGACATTGAAGAGAACACAGAGCATAGGCCTACTTCAGTTTGCATGTTATAGTTTCTCTTTTCTGTTCATTTTTTTGTGGCATCTGTGAGCTTGTATTTAGCTATTTAATACAGTAGTTTACTGACTACAGAGTTATGATAAAAGACTGCAGTCTCTTCTCTAGTTTTATATCACAGAGCATCTGAAAAATTAAAGAAACCAAGACAGCAAAAGAATAAAGTATCCATGTAACTAAGAAAAGAAGACAAGATGTGGCACTCAGGACAGACAGATCTTCTTGTGACATTAGGATCCCAATGTAAATAGTATCACTGCTACAGAGAACGACCTCTCTAATGAACAATGAGTTGACAATCTCAGTGGAGACCAAGCAACCTCTTATCATCCAAACAACTAGTAATTCCTGAGGCAAGATGAACTCTGAATAACAGTGTGTATCAGGTACATATGTTCTCTTATGCATAAACTGAATTCTTCTTCCATTATAAACAGATACTTCCTTATAGAGGCAAACCATTTCCATGTATGACAGATAGTCCCCCAGGCTGCAATCAGTGGCTAAAACAGAATACGTGAGCACAACATTTACAGATCTTTACTGGAGAGACAGAATGCTGACAGCTCACTCAGGTGACTCTGCTAGCCAAAGAAAATGCTGGGCTCAGATTCCATGGATATGTCAACTGAAATCTATTAAAGAAGAGATTGTCAGTTTCAAATTCAGCTCCCATCATTCTCCTAGTGGAGCAGTAATTAAGGCATAGGACTTTGAGAGCCGATGCAACTACTTAATAGCTCTCAGCTCTGTTTTGGCCTGTACCAGCTCTTTTCACTAAGTCATAATCCTGAGGAAATGTTTAACTGTACAGGAGTTGCAGTAAATGGGGTTAATAGCTTGGATACACATAAAAGCAACACCGAAGATCTCAATTTAACCTATAAAACCCCTTAAATGAAGTTAACAAAAAGAGCTGAAGGAGGTGGATTGATTTTTTTTTTTAATTTAAATCCAAATAAAACTTGAGCAACTATTTTGCACCTGGAGTCAATTATAAACACTGATTTGTACAGTATTAAAGTTTTTAAGTGCTTTAGAATCTGAATTCTATGTGCAGAAAAGTAAGTATGCCTAAATTCTCAAGTCTTAAAATTGCTTTTCCTACACAGTGTGAGAGGAAAAGTGGTGTTGCACTCGTGCACTTCAAGAACATCACAGGCAAACTGAGTGAATGTTATGCTACACATGTAGGTTCACAGAGCCATACCTGCACCATCTTGGGTTGTCACGTCTGCACCGTGTGTCACCATGACCCTGAGGCACTCCGTGTGCCCTTTCGTGGCTGCCAGGTGAAAACTGGAAGAAAGCATTTATATGTTACTATTAAGTCTTCCTTCTTCACTCATTCATAAACCAAGTACTGGCAAGTTCTCCCATCCCTGTCCTTAGATCTTTTGGCATTCCTCCACCACCTCCCAAGAAAGTAATAGTTCTGAAAGTGAAAAGGCACATAAAAAAATTTCTGTAGTCATACTTTATGCAGGGTGCTGTCTCATTAACCTATACCATGCAGTTTATGTGCATATAGTCCCACCCAACTTCCAAAGTACCATCTCTAATGATGTAATATATCCCTATAGAACGCCTAAGCTTGGGGAATTAATGGAGAAAACACTCACAAGGATTGACTTTGTTCTAGTCATTCCAGTCAATCTTCAAAACCTACCTGGATGAGTTCCTTTGTGACCTACTCCAGGAGGTCCTGCTCTGGCAGGGGAATTGGACTAAATGATCTTTCAAGTTCCCTTCCAACCTTTAAGATTTTGAGATTTCAGTGCACAAAATTTAGTTCCTTTAAAAGGTGGTTCTGCTCTTACATTAAACTACATCAATTTGTGTTTCTGCTCTGTCCTTGACAGAGTTCATTTCTCTTCCATGTAGAGGGAGAAAAAAACCTGTAGTGGTTGTGAATATCATCTGTAGAAATCAGAGCTAATGGATATTTGTGTCACTATGGTAGACATGTATTTTTTCAACTTCTGGTTTGGCTTTTCACCTCAAGCACCTGCTTGTTTGAACAGTGGGAAACTGCTGAGGTTACCAACCACACCATGGCAGGGTGCACTTAACAACATCAATTACCAAAGATGTAATTACAGAGCAAACAAAAAAATTATATGGAATTGAAGATTTTTCACAGCTAAAGGTTCACGTCTGACATCCTTAGCAGCTCAAGATTCCCAGCAGTCCTATGCACATGCTGCTGAATTAATTTTATTGAGAAGTAAAAATGCAGGAAAAGCTTAAATCCTCCTGATGCATATCATGCCAATATCAGTGAGTCTCAAGATATGGGCACGGTATGGACAGATACACCGCTTCCCTGTGAATCCTACGAACATCCATTTCATATATAGAGCTGGTTTCTAGCGGGAGCAGTGCAAAAAAACAAATTCAAGACCAAACACTACCAATTAATATTAAATTGTGTGTGAAGAGTTGGGGAACTTCCATCAATATGCCTAAAAGTGAAAAAGCCAGTATAGTCAGGATGTTTCATAATATCTTTTAAAGGAGATGTTAATTTTTAACATCATGCAGCCCTGTGTTTGGGAATTTTCCTTTTTTTTCCCTGGAATCTAACAGGAACTTTCCAAGTCATGTAGCCACACCAACTACTGTATGTAAGAGTTAACATTCACGTTAAAATGAACACTGAAAAGTTCAGCCTGCTAACCAGGGAAACAAGGAATAACATGCAGGAATGAAACACATTTCTGGCATATAGTGTGTGAACTGCAACACTGTGTTTCCCTAAGTTGTAGAATTCTTTGCAGCTTTCCGGAAAACTCGGCATAGAAACTGACCTACAGATGAGATCTGGCAAAAGGCAGAGAGTTAATCAAAACAGGAGAGGCTCCTAGCACAAAGTTCTCTACCAAGTATGGCAACTACCTCACTTTCTACAAGGAGTCTTTCTACACTGGCTGCTTATGATTGCAAATGGCAGACAAGGCAGTGCTTAAGCCTTGAACCGTTCTCTGCAAATACAAAAATATCCTGTGTACTCACTCTCATGCTTAGTACTGCCACAAACAACCCAAAGAGTTAACACTTCCAAGAGCATAAAAAGCACTGTCACCAGCTGTTTTCTAGTCCCTCAGAATCAAAACTTTATGTACTTGGTGACCAGTCCAAAGTTGTGCAAACATTCTTCTTTAGAAGAAGAGGGTTCTCAGGCTCTGGGAAAACGGCTGGAGGAGGGACACAAAACGGGCCTGACAAATTCCAACACCTCCAATTTAGCCAGCACAACATACCAGCAAATACCAGAACACAGTCAGATATATTTGTGCAGACACACAACACAATCCAAGTCACTTAAATATTAGGAAGGCTGTGAAGCACGCACTTGGCTTACATTTGACAATATTCACAAGGATAATAAATACCTGAATAATAATAACTTGGCTAAATCTGGGACACTGAGTTTTTATGGACAGACTCTGTAAGATGGTGCCAAATGAAACATGAATATGCAAGTGTAAAATAAGTTTTATTTAGGTAAAATCAGACTGCAGAGAAAGTATCAAAGAGAAGAAAAACTTAAACCCCTTTCAAGCTGTGAACCTGTGAACACTTCAATTACCAATGTAAACAATTCCATGTCAGTTCTCAACAAGTAATCACATATGCAGATGCTTTGTTTCAGGTGGCCAAAAATGACTTTCAAGTAAGAAAGAATGATGAGAAATATTGCTTCTCTAAAATTAACCAGATGACACATCATCTGTAGGGACTACAAGTGGTATGAAAGATGAGAAAACGTGCATAAAGGATGTAAAGACGAGAGAACATATATGAAGGACAGAAAGACCTAATGAAAGCAATGAAGCTATGTGGAGAGTCCCATGAGAAGAAAGTATTTATTACAGTGACCCAAACCAAACAGCAGTGGTCTGCTATAGCTCCCTCCCAACCGCTTGCTGTGTGTTCCCTCCCTACATCCTTGTACTGATACTATCTCTCACATAATCCTGTAGTGAGATGTGTTTTCTTAATAATATAAAAGCAATTGGGAGGAGAATGGGGGACACGGTTAGTTAGCTGCTGGTTTAGTAAACTGAACTGGCTTATCAAAAGAGAAAAATAACTCTGGACTGGATCTATTACAGTCATACTGAAGTCAGAGTATTTACAAAGGGATGGGCAAAAACATCCCTTAAGGAGTAATCATTTTTAAAGTTAATAGTCCCTGCTTTAAAAACTAAACCCAAACCAAAACAAAAAGCCTAACAAACACTTTAGGAAAAGATGCTGTGGGTTCCTGTGTAGCAAGGGAGGCTGTTGAAACAGAGAACCCTGTAGACGTTAATTTCAGTACAGAGTAATTCTTCACAAGCTACATAAACTTTCCTAAAATATTTCAGGCAAAAGCTGCAGGTTTCCAAACATTTGAGTTCTCACCATTTGGAAGCCTTAAGCAGTGGTGCATTTTACTTGCATCTTTCCTGAATAAACTTCCTTGATATGAAAGCAAACAACTTTTCCTCCCACTTCTTGGTTGTGCAATGACTTAGGCAAACAAAAACAAACATGTAAGGAAGGCTTGATGTGGAGCAAAGGCCACATTGAGGGTTAGATTCTCATTCAGCCTAAAATACCGTTACAACATAGTTAATTTTCCCTTTACAATGGAGAAGCATACCACTATCACTTAGAGCCACATTTTGATATCCCAGACTGAGCTTATTTGAGATAGATCTCTCTCATTGTTCTAAAAGATCTCTTTTCCTCCTGAGAAACAAGATGATCTTGTAATCATTGTCTCCAGACCTTTCAGTGCAGCAGAAGATAAGCCACCCTTCCCAGTAGTTTTCTCATTGGATCCAGAAATGAAGTAAGTTAGCATTTGACACCAATCTCAGTTAGTAGCCAATAAAGATCAGTTGGTGGACACTGCTTTACCCTGGGAATGTATGGATCTTCTAACTACTCTGCCCTTAACAAAAACTACGTTCTTTGGAAAGAACACAAAATGCTGTTGGAGTAATGAGGCCTTGAGGGTAAGAATGAACACACAGCAAAATTTTCATCAGATTTGGAACCAACTGGAGAACAGCTACAGGACTATCACCTCAAAGTCCTGTCAGGACTTCAAATTTTCTGACCAGAAGTGTTACTCAACTAATATTTTCAACAGCACTGATAGAGAGGTTTTTTTTACGAATGCCTGGTGACTGAACAGAGTGGACTCCTGTGCACAACATTTTAAACACTGGATTTCTTACAGATAAGAGATGTCAACTGGTAAACCACTTACAACTGTCCTAAACAAGATCTTTCTTTATTCAGAGCAAAGGACCTTTTCCATTCTTTAGTTATAAAGTCAAGCTAGTGGGAAAATCGGGGCTGTTTCAATCAGTGTCTGACAGACAAAGCACAAGAGTTCAGATAAAGCTGGTCTTTGCTGAAAGGCCAAGAGTGAGCACTTATAGAAACTATTTAAATGTCAGACAGTCTAACCTCAGAAAAGGCACTGTAATATTTACTGCTTAGCTCAAAGAAAACATTTACTTGCAAATCGTTTCACCACAGGTAGAAGGAAAGAATTAATCCACATTTAGAGGTTAGACTTGTAAAAATTGAGCTAATTGAGCTTGCTAAGTGCTAGCAATAAGACATGAGTCTGTCTTATCCAGGTTCTCTGCTTAACCATTTACACAGCTACATCTGCAAAACTGAGCACAGTCCTCTTACTGAATGTTATTTTGACAGCTGTCTTAAAACAACTGGGTGGTCCATATGTCTAGGGAAAATGCCACAAAAGCAGAGTGGAATATTATAAAATAACAAAAAAATAAATACAAAGTCCCAATTTAAGACAGTGAAAAGAACAAGGGTGAAAAAAAAAAAACAACCCAGAAAAATTACATGCAATCAAGAGGGCTCCATCGCTGTTTGGCAAGATCATGCTTCAAAGGGGTTTTTGGGGCAAAATTAAGACTGATTTTCACCAGGGTTTGAAAGTAGTCTGACATATTACTTATTAAAATCCAAACCAAGTAAAGAACATGGTTGAATTATGGATGCTCAGTGAATATTATGTTTGCTGTTTTCTATTATCATAAACATGGAAGGAAGTCAAACTTACATGCAAGCATATAATTACAGTTGTTCTCTGCCATTTAAATCCGAGTGCTCTGAAAATATTTTAAGTGCAAGAATGCTGGAAGTACACTATGAACTCACATACACTCATTGTCAAGGTTTGAGTAAAAACATCCCTCCCTAAGGCGGATCATTGTTCTTAATTTTCTAATGTATGTCGACTCTTTGTTGACTTTTAAAACGTCTGACTTGTCTGCCAGCAGTTTGATGATTTATAGTTTTGCGCCCAACCAATACAAGCAGGCAGCTTAAGGTTTTAAGAAGTTGACATAGGCAGTTATGGATTTACTAGGAGCTATGGAAGACATTTCCTCTCTCTTTCAGTTAGCAAAGTGAAACGATGCACACAGCCTGTGTTCTCCTAACTTCTATTTAAACATGAGATGGCATCTGCCTCCCTCAATACACGCAAAACCCTCTGGCAAAAACCCTGCAGGCCTCTTCTGCATTAGCATATATTCTGGAACAGTTTTCAGAAGACAAAAAAAGCCCCAAACCAAGCCTACACAAACAGAGTTTTCATATAAAGTTTCTAGCTTTGCCTCATAGCATAAAAAGTCTTGTTTCAATCATACACACCTCGAGGTACAGGACATTAATAAAAGGCAAGCCTGCTGAACTGCTGTTTTCTTAATAGGAAAGAAGCAATTGCATCATGCAACACAGGAGCTGGCAAGCTACAGACTCCTGGTTTTAGCCTTCAAATTCAGCAAAAATATCCACCCAGCTGCTCTTCAGAGAGATTTCTGGGATCCCCAGAAGCTTTATATTTTTCATTCTCAGGTTGTGTTCCAGCAGTTCCATTTTCATACAGTTTTCTTTGGCAAACTCTGTTACCACATTAACACAAACTCCCACTTCAAGTCTGAAGTGCATAGACTTTTCTTCCATGTACCATTAATTGTAAACTTAAATGCTCACGATTTAGATTTATCATATGAAGTTTCCCGCAGAGTGTCCATTTTTAAAGTCCCTCAATAACTAACGTCAACAAATTGCAATGGAGACTCTGCCAAGGTCAAGCTTCAGGGCATTCCTAGGTGTTGACACAAAGTCTCAAGTTTTGAAACACTACTTTATTCTTGGTGTTGCAGAGTAGGAAAATGGACACAGCACTACAAACAATGAAGCCTTACAAATAAGCATTTGAAGAGCCTAGAAATGAGAGCAGTGTTGCTTGTGCCTTTAAAGACAATTTCAGAGCAACAAAAGGCAGAACAGTACAGAAGATTCCTTCTGATAGTTGCTTCAAAAACACACTTCATATCTGAAGCCCAAAGGACTACATAGTTAGCACCTCATTGTATATGCCTTCTGGTAAAAGGTCTTTTTGTCACAGGGTGAAATCCCTGAGGATGCCATGGATGTGCCCAGATCAGTGTAACTTCCTTCCTGAGTTAGGCAAAACCAGCTAGCCATGTATCTGCTGTGCTTTCTTGCAAGAACATAGTTCAAAGTTAAAGTTAAGCCCAACCATGACAGCAACAATTATCGTTTCTGTTGACATTCAGCCTTCCTTCAACACAACCCTCTTGGGATTACTTACTGCTGTCCATGGGCCAGCAAATGCTCATATCCAACGAGTTACATGGAAAGCCATGAAGTTAGGGCATAGAAATCCCAAATCACGTTATCTTAACAAGAAGCAAGGAAAATAGTGGGAAAGGTTGAGAACAACTGAGTAAAAGTTAATCTAAAGGCAATATTTTTGTTGCACCAAAATCCACCAAGGCTTAGGAACTGCATATAGTGCTCCAAGAATCAAAAAAGCATGGATATCCTTATGTGACATGAGGGACGCTCAGGGTTATGTGCCGTGTTTACAGTTTCTGTGCCTTTTACACTTAAAATGCTTCAGACTTCTCCAGATTTGGAGCAACACATCTATTTGGGGTTTGGTTTTTTTTTTTTTCAATTGAACAATATGCGATGAACTTCTATCGCTTCAAAGGCGAATTGCAAATCATGTGCAATAACACGTGCTTAAAATAATTAATCTACTAGTAACACATTCTTCAGAGACCACTGAAAAGGCAACTTCAGAGCTTTCCTACATTTTCCAGTTAGTACTTTCCTAACACAGAATGCACCTGTAAAGCAAGTATCAGAAAAAGCGGAGGGATATACGAGTCCAACAGATATGAAGCCACCAGCACAGTCTATTGTCTGAGACCTCATTTTGAAGCTAAAAAGAAAATAAAAACGAATCTAACATTTGCATATTGCTCTGTTCTGGTTCTCTCTTCCTTTCCCTTCCTTGATTAGAGTACATTTTTAAGCCTATAGCAGCCATTTGGTGTAATTACAATGCACACACAACTCATTTGGTTGCACAAGTCTTTGAAACACATGTAAAACAACTGCAGTCTATTATGTAGATATAAACCTGAAAAACAACTCCAGCCTTCACCCTGTCCCCTCCAGCTTTAGAGAGTCTGGTTCTGGCCCAACCCATGAGAGGTATACTTCCCTTGCGCTCCCCTGCCAGGCTGAGATAAGTCAAGGAGCAGCCGCGATGTTCCTCACGCTGAAGTGGGGCACTGGGTTCTGCCTGCACTGCTGCAGCAGTTTCAAGCCAGGCATACAAAAACTTCCACACATCTAGACTATGCTCTGATCCAAGCAACTGATAAACTTCTTGAAATTTGTCCAGATCTGGTAAAATCTGGGTATTTGGCAACTTTGTAAAAGGAGCTGCTTTACAGGGAATTCCAGCAACTGCCTGATGCTGCATTACAGGTTCAGTCAACCCTACCCACGAGCTGGAGTGGAATAAGTGGCTCACAAGCTAACTGAACATGTGTACAGAGGCCCTTCAGAAGATGACTTGCTGCCTTCTGAGATGACAGCCCTACGAACAGATAATGAAATGCAACAGTTTATTAAGAATAGACATTCTATCAGCCTGTGTGAAGAAGCAAGCATAAACCAGAAGACACAAGTTGGCTCCTAGAATAAATTACAGACTGATTGTTTCCCCTTTGAACTCTAGCTACCATCTGCAGCAAGTCCTGTGCACATAAAATGCAAAATCTGTTGGGATGTTTCTCAATGGTCAAGAACTTTATATGAAATTGAGAGTTTGTTTAAATAAGTGGATTTTGATTGTTTTACAATACAGGAAATCACTAAAGAAAGAAAATGAAAAGCTTCAATTTTTCAGAGGTAAAGATCTTTATAATTGGAATCAGAATAAAGAGGATTAATTTCTGTCTCTTCAGAAGATGGCCTCTTCACTTTTTTGGGTTTTTTTAATAACGTGAAGGTATAAAGTTACTAAAATGCCTTATAAATGCTTCAAAACTGCCTGTGATAGGACCTGAATGCTGTTGATCCCGAGTCCTGTCTAAAAGTACAGCTAAGAACTACGTATTGGATCATGACATCTCCAAGACTAAGTGAAGGGTTATATACTCAAAACCATCAGAAATGATGTACACAGTTTCAGTCAAGAGCCAGGAACAAACCACTAACATAAATTCCATTCTACGGATCTAATTTAAAAGCCTGCATGATTGGCAATACAGTAATGTTTGTAGGAAATGTGCACTTTTTAAAAATTTTGACAAATATAAAGCTAAAGTTAAGTATTGCTCCTACATTAAGGAGCTAAGAGCATTTCACAGAATCATGGAATGGTAGGGGTTGGAAGGGACCTTTAGAGATCATCTAGTCCAATCCCCCTGCAGAAGCAGGTCCACCTAGATCAGGTCACACAGTAACGCGTCCAGGCGGGTCTTGAAGACCTTCAAGGAAGGAGACTCCACAACCCTCCCTGAGCAGCTTGTGCCAGGGCTCCCTCATCTGAACAGTCAAATAGGNAGAATCGTTTAGGTTGAAAAGGCTCTTAAGATTTATAGAGTCCAATTGCTAACCTAGCAGTGCTAAGTTCACCACTAAACCACGTCCCTCAGTGCCACGTCCTTTAAATACCTCCAGGGATGGTGACTTCCCTGGGCAGCCTGTTCCCATGCTTGACAGCCCTTTCAGTGAAGAAATTTTTCATAATATTCAATCTAAACCTCTCCTGGTGCAACTTGAGGCCATTTCCTTGTGTTGTCTCTTGTTACTTGTGGAAGAGACCAATCCCCACTTTGCTACAGCTTCCTTTCAGTAGCTGTAGAGAGTGATCACGTCTCCTCTCAGCATCCTCCAGGCTAAACAACCCCAGTTCCCTCAGCCACTTCTCATCAGACTTGTGCTTCAAATCCTTCCCCAGCTTCATTGCCCATCTCTGGACACACTCCAGCATCTCAGTGTCTATCTTGTAGTGAGGGGCCCAAAACTAAACACATTATTCGAGCTGTGGCCTCATCAGCACTGAGTACAGGGGGACAATCACTTCCTTAGTTCTGCTGGCCACACCTGATACAAGCCATTGGCCTTCTTGGCCACCTGGGCACACTGTTGGCACATATTCAGGCAACTATTGACCAAAACCCTTAGGTCTTTTTCCACTGGGCAGCTTTCCAG
>WBNH01001506.1:1954-18735 GCA_013401255.1 Urocolius indicus | reverse complement strand
AATAAAAAAAAATATATATGTATGATTGAGAAACATTAAATTAAGTCCACTTTATGGAAGATGCAAGTGAAATGTGAGCTCTCTAGGGTACGAAAAGTAGGCTTTCCTTGTTTGATAAGATCTTCACTTTTATTATTTATTTATATATATATACACACTCCAACAGAATCCCCATGCCATTTGGTGACTTGTTTATGTCAAGAAAAAAAGACAAGTCTGTGACTTGTCTAAATCAGGAAAAAAAATTCTTCATAGACATTATGCTTTGTTGTTATCGCTTTTTGAGGGAAGACGTACTTGTTTTCTATTTGAAACAGGGTCAACTCTAGACATTTACATTATACAGTAATATTTTTCATACATATTGCAAAATGAATACCAAAGTGGTTTTACTTCTAAAACATTCAACAACTCTTAGAAAGTGAGGCTGTTCACTGTCAGCCCAGTGACTGGATAATTGGCTGAATTTGACAATATCTGTTTAACATCACTTGTTATATTTTATGAATATTTTTCAGTACATGAAGAAGGAAACACTAAACTGCTCTATTGCCTTCATACCTATTTTTACACTCACAGATAGCACACATACTATCTCTAAAAGAATATTATGTATATTTATGTATATGTATTCAATGTCTAATTGTGCAGACTTTTTTTTTGTTACATTGTAGGTTTTGTTGATCTGCATGTAAGCTGAGGCATACAAGGTAATTTTTGCTATGACAGTTCTGATAATTGTAATATAATGTCTGTTCCTCTGAGGCCTCTTGGTGTGGAGTAAGTAGGGAGTGGTTTGTTTTATTGCAGTGTAATAATCAAGATTTTGGAGAAGGATATGCTCCTAATAGGCTTGGCTGTGACAGGTCACATTAATTCTCTAGGCTAATCTATGCAAATAGAAAATTACTAGCAGTTAAGATTAATCACATATATTCTTGATAGTCTGTAATTTAGCCTTATGCATCCTGGCCATCCTACAAGGTAGTCTTCAGGGAAAACTGAAAGTTCCAAATAGAAGAAGAGAACATATGCCTATGGGGTTTTTAATCACTTATTATAAACTGCATTGGACTAGAAGATCCTAGAAAAGAGGAAATGTTGGATTTGAGAAAGGAAGAGTGATCAAGGATTTGTAATTTTTTAAAAAATGTGCTAGAAAGGATTGCGACCTTCTAGCTCTGAGTTTCATCAGCTGGATTTTTTTTCTTCAAGTACAGAAGAGGAAAACTGTGTGTGTGTGTGTGTGTGTTTATTGTGTCCTGTCTCCTTATCTCTGCCTGTTCCGCAATGATACTGGCAAACACAGATAACTCCAGTCAGCCACAAAATGTGAAACATGTTGAGTTTCTAAACAGCAGACCAAAACGTGATCTTTGCTACTTATGCAGAAGAGTCTTGGAGGGTGTCTTAAAAGGTTTAGACAAAGCTATGTACAACAATTGTACTTATCTTTGTAGTGCCAAAGGATTCTTAGATGATGTGCTGTGATGTTCCCAGTTATTCTAATAATCATAAACACTGTAGAATTTGGATCTAGTAATTATGTTTGTGAAAAGCATGTTTCAATGGCTTTTACAATGGTGTTCAATACACAGGGTCTACCCTTCACAGCTGCCAGAAATGGTACCACTCTATTAAACTTCTATTAACAGTGTCACTAGAATTAACTTGCTAAAAAGTAGCTAAAGACAGTTTCTCAGTGTATATGTAATACCTATTTAAACATATCACAGAATCACAGAATCTCAATGGCTAGAAGGGACCTTGAAAGATCATCTAGTCCAATCCCCCTTCCAGAGCAGGGCCACCTAGAGCAAGTCACACAGGAACTTGTTCAGGTGGATTTTGAATGCCTCCAGAGAAGGAGACTCAACAACCTATCTGGGTGGCCTGTTCCAGTGCCCTGTCATCATCTCAGTGAAGAAATTTTCATAGAATCATAGAATGGTAGAGGTTTGGAAGGGACCTCTAGAGGTTGTGTAGTTCAACCCCTCTGTGGAAGCAGGTCCACCTAGATCAGGTCACATAGGAACATGTCCAGGTGGGTTTCGAAGACCTCCAGAGAAGGAGGCTCCACATGTTACCTGGGCAGCCTATGACAGAGCTCCCTCATCCTCGCAGTGAAATAGTTTTTTCTTATGTTTAAATGGAACTTTTTGTGTTCCAGCTTCATCCCATTACCCTTCCTGGTGTCAGTAGATACCATAGAAAAAAGGGATACCCTAACCTGATTCCCCTTCACTCTCCTCTTCCCTAGACTAAACAGTCCCAATTTCCACAGCCTCTCCTCATAAGAAAGATGTTCCAGTCCCCTGATCATCTTGATGGCCCTGCGCTGGACTCACTCCAGAAGTTCTCTGTCCCTCTTGAGCTGAGGAGCCCAGAAGTGGACACAGGACTCCATATGAGGCCTCACCTTGGCAGAGTACAGAGGAAGCAGAACTTCCCTTGACCTGCTGGCCGCATTCTTCTTTATGCATCCCAGGATGCCTTTGGTCTTCTTGGCCACAAGGGCACATTGCTGGTTCATGGTAGTTTATTGTCAGCCAGGACTCTTAGGTCTCTCTCTGCAGAGCTGCTCTCCAGAAGGTCAATCCCCAGCTTGTACTGGTTCATGGGGTTGTTCCTTCCAAGATGCAGGACTCTGCACTTGTCCTTGTTGAACCTCATGAAGTTCTTCTTTGCCCAGCTCTCATACTGTCTCATCACTGAATGGCAGCACAGCCTTCTGTCAATTTTTCATTGTGTTTCTTTGGAACCTCTTATATTCTAGCTTGTACCCATTTCTCCTTCCTTTTCTGCATTTGTCAAGTGTTTTATCATGACAAAGTGGAAATGTTCTGAACTTGAATTATGGCAGAAAAAATGAGTTATTGACAGGCTGATTTGTTTCATTTGTTGAAGAAATATTTTCCCATTGAATTTAGGCCAACAGTTATGCAAATAAAAATTAATATTGAAAGAACCAGCATAACAATTGATGTCAATATACAGTGCCCTCCTCGATATTTATTGTTGCAGTATAAGTTCTGGTTTGTATGAATCAGTTTTCGTAGTATTTTATTAGCAATCAACTATGATTATTTGGCTCTAGTGTTTACAAACTATAATTCTTCATCATCTTATCTTTTATTTATGAGACAATGTCAAATGAAAGAAACAAATTATGCATTGTTTTTGTTTGGAAGAGCCTTGCACTTTACAACATATTAACTTTGCCATAAAGGGGCAGTGTTCAGTGTTCTGCTCTGACTACCACGTACATCCAATCTGCCTTCATCTCATACCAGAGAAGAAAGTCGACTCTTCAACAGTATCTCACACTCTGGCAATTGTGATTTTAAAAATAATTTTAGAAAAACCCTGACCCATTAAACTCAATGGGAGATTTGCCATTTACTTCAGTGAAGACAACATTTTATCCCTTCTGTTCACTGTGCTGTTGCTTTGGTTGACACCTGTGCTGAGCAAATAGAAAGCAGAAGATAATAGATTCCTTCTGTCACCTTTCCCTCATGAGAAGTAGTTTTCATCACATTGAAAATATTTGAATCTTAATCTGAAACAGAACAGTTTAAATCCTGTTGCTCTCAGTTTTAAAATTGCAATTTTCCTTAAAATTCAAATATTAAAACAGTATTATAAATTCATCAGTGAATTTTAGTATAATGATCTTTGTAATACAGACTAAAGTGCATTTCTCTATGTTAAGCCAGGTTCTAAAACTCTAAAATTTGCAATAAGGCAAAACTTATGCAAAGTTTGATAGATCTCAGGAGAAAAAAATGTATTTTAACTTTGTCCATAGTATTTATTATCAAAACCTCCATATGTATCTTAGTGACAGCATGAATTTCAGAAAAACACATGACACTTTTGCATTTTTTAGCTCTCCTTATTCAAAGACTCAAGTATGTACAGTAAAGAGAGATCTGAAATTTCTGATTAAAAGCATTACGCATACATATGTATGATTAATTATTTAAATACTATGTGAAACTGAGTGCACCTTCCTTTTGCAGTTTCAAGAACCATGTATTCAATCCCATATATATTTACTATTGTAATTATTAATTCCTGAAGCACACATTCTTGTGTCCAGGAAGACCTCAGATACTTCAGTGGCTAAACTAGGCCACTCAGTACAACAGATTCAATTAATATTTTCTGCAAGTTAAAGTGCTAATATTCTGGGAGACAGGGAGTCATGGATTAGGATTGTCCTAGTTTTCAGTTTAATGCCCTAAATGGTCTGAGATTCCTCATTTTATATCGTTCATGTTTTCATGGGGGTTGGACTAGATGATCTCTAAAGGTCCCTTCCAACCCCTACCATTCTATGATTCTATGGTCATTCTGAATCATGTTCTTTTTATTTGCCATCTCATCTTCACCCAGAAGACATTTTTTCTTTGGAAGAACATTGTCAAAATTTTTACCTGCATTGATTACGTGAGCCACACTTTGCATAAGACACAAATCCCACAGGGCACCATGGAAAGGTTGAGTTATCTCTAGTTTACTAATTAGGATTTCTGAAGTTGTGCCCTGACAATTGAGTGGCTTGCCAGTCAGCAGGCATTGTAGGCAACTCTAGGTTGTATTTGTAATGTCATAAGGGCACTGTGCTTGTCATAAGAAAGTATTAGTGACAATTGATGGGGAAGTGGTGAAATGATTAATAGTACACCTTAGATCATACTATCAATAAAAATTAACATTACCTGACTCTATAGACATTCTCTGCTGTCATGTACTGTGCACCATTTCGATGGTAATGAAGCATTCATGTCGCTTATGCTAGCTTCAGATAATATATTCCCCTCAGGTGTATGTTTTTTACCATCATCCATTTTACTGTATGAATGCTGACGTTGTAAGTGATTGCAGATGTGCCATAATCCTTGGTTTCTGCAAATAGTCTCTCCTTTCCCTCTCTTGCTACATAGATATTTATAGCTCTGTCACAAAGCCACTGACAGAAAGTTGTAGATGTCAGTATATTCAAAGTTTCTTTGAAAAAAATTAGATTATACAGAAAAGGGATAATATGAACAGTTTCTCTCATATAATACATTCATTCCTAACCTCAATTCTATATAAATAATGTATTTTTAAAGACCATGAGCTTTAAATTAATTTTCAGGGTTTTTTTTTTAGGTAGTAAAAGACTGGGTATTTAAAATCTCTAATACTTTATATATTTTTTAAAGATGTTGATAAAATTGTACATTAGTTTCTTCAACACTTTCTTCCTATTCTTGAGTCTTTAAACCAGTTAAAAATGTCACACATGCTGAAAAGATTAACGAAGAAATATTTCTATGTGCTTGCAAGGACACATAGTCTTGCGGTACAGCTGAATGAGATATATTTAATAGGTTTCATGTATTATAAATCCTTTTTTTTTTTGGTGATGGTCCTTGTAGCAGTGCTATAAGATTTCAGAGAGAAAGTGAAATTTGTGTACGTGAGTGAATTTTAATAGTTCAATTTTTGGCTTTGTACTCATCTGCTCAGCTTGCACAGGTCTTTAATAGAGGAGCAATTTGTTCCTTATGAGATAAAGCTGTTAGTTAGTTTAATATTTTCCTTGGAGATTTTTTTTTTCAGTAAAGACAAAGCTGTACAAATGACAATATCTTATAATTAATGTTGTTGGCCAACATACATTTAACTCTTTAGGTTTCCCTTTAAAATTTTTTTCTCATTAACCTTTCTTCCTCTTCTTACAAATGTCAAATAGCTCTATAAGAAAATGCTACATCCTCCAAATATCACAGTTTTTTAAGAATGTAAACTTCATGTTACTGTAAAAGACTATTATGTAATTAGTAATCTTTTTCTGAGTCAAAAGTCATTTATTTTAAATTAGCTTTTAATACATTATCTTGTAAAGTATAGTAAGTGGGATTAACAAGACATTAAGTTCCAGAAGCTGAACTCTACTAAAAGCAATAAATGAATGTAGTTACCAAAGAAAACACCTCAAAGATGACCAATCCTTTGTCCTCTGTAACTACAAAACCACAGAGATTAAATACTACATTATAAAACTCACACATCTCAGTTACTGTTATTAAAATTTTTCAAATTCATTAAATTATTATAACCTGACAGAATTATACTAACATTTAATGAGACTACTTAAAAGGACATTAAATTTTATTTTTTATAAGAATGTGTACATTGCTCAGATTCACAACTTTTTATCATGGTGTTGAGTTCATTCAATATGGTGTTGAATCACTGGGATCAAAATTAAACAAATGCCAAAGCTTGGTTTTGTTTGAGCATGCTTCAGTAATTCAATGAAAGGCAAAAACTAAGACCTAATAAGATCATAAGGAAGAATATAAATCTGTAAGAAAGATAAAATAGGTTAGTGGATAATTGCTATAAAATGAGTCAGAAATTGGATTCACAGGAACAGATTTTCACAAAGTGTATTCAAGCCACAGGACAAATAATAGATAGGTGATGATGGAAAGGTTTTTGATGGTTATTATGAACAGGGAAATATATCTTTCTTTACAAATTTATGTGTTATGTAAAAAAATCAAGATATAATCTATTTTCATCAGATTGGTGATGAATGTGGTGCTTTTCCAGACACAGAAGTTTGACATCCAATGCAATATGAATTTGGTATTTTTATTTAGAGAAATATAACATTATGCCTCAATCAAGTTTTAATTATTTCTCTAATTTCTTAAAGTATGTTACTTTGAAATAAAAGAATATATTGAGATTTTTGTTTGACCAAATTTTAATAAATTTAATTCAAATAATATCTCCCATTTTCAGCCCTTCTATGACATTTTATCACTGCTTAGTAGTTAGGGTTAAAATATCCTTGTGCTTACTGAAATCTCTTTCATGTTTGTCTACAACCTAGCAAACAAAGCAGCATATTCAGAACTTCAATTAGATGAATATTCTCCTGGACTTTCATGGTGCTTAAAAAAGAGCACTTGATGTATTTATGAACACTTTCTACACATACATATGCTTATAGTTTTACTTATTCTAGCCTGTAATTTGATTTAGCTTCATATGATGAAGATCAAATAAAAATCACCTACTGTCATTTAAGAATTATTTCTAAACCTTTTAAAATGTATGGATTAGCTGCTCTAGATTCTTGTCTTAGTTCAGATGAGAATAGTAGAAATGTACTTTTTAGCTTTTAGACTAATGGCTATTGAGGAAGTATTCACCTGCTTTCACAACTAAAAAAATTTTTAAGAAAAATTTTCTCTTATTTCTTCCACTAATCTTGTAGTTGAGGTTCTATTAACTTCATTGTAGTTGAGGTCATCCAGCAAGTATGAAAACTTGATGTTCTTTTGTCTGTTCTAAATTTGCCAATGAGTTTACAAAGGTGGTATTTGCCTTAGCATTATTTGAATTGTAATATTTAGTATTTCTTTATCATTTTTACTTGCAGTTTACGAACATAACATGTTTTGAATCATCAGCTCGGCCACTTGACAGATTCAAGACAAACAAAACAGATAATGCCCGTGTGTCTAAATAATTTCCTGTCTCTTGGATTGGATGAAGAGTTAGACTTATAGATTTTCTGTAAAAATTACTCAGACAAATTCAATAAATTCTACAGGCAACTTACCTAAAAATGTACTCACATGAAAGAATACAACAGAAATAATTTTGGAAAAAAAGAAGACTCAAGTGAGACCTTATGGCTCTCTACAACTACTTAAAAGGAAGCTGTAGTGGGGTGGGGGTCGGTCTGTTCCCCATGTGTTTATTATGCTATTCTATTTACTGGTGGCAGTAAGACAAATCACAAACTTGTTTTCTAAGAATAAACTTCTGACTTCTTTGGAGCATAGTAACTATAGAATCCATGTTTTCTTTTGCATTGTATCAATGTTCTTTAATACACAACTGTCCTGTCTCTGGGTCACAGTTTCAGGAGATGCAGCTTGGTGGTTTGGCCCATATGAACAGATCTAAACAACTTCCTTTCGAATTTTCCTAGGTTATATAGACCCAAGTTACAAGTAACAGACATAGCTTTTGTATTATGAATAACGGTACAAACGTGGATAATTCAGTAAAGGGAATAGCAAATTTTCTCTTGAAGGAGAGAATATATTTGACAATTGGATTTCCTACTCTCATTTGCTGTTCTGCTCACCATTGTTGCTACAACAATGTTCTTGAAATTGTATTTGCTGTCTGTGAAACTAAGTGTTCCTATCCTGTAGCTGTAAGATATATCTAGTAACTGGTGGAAATGGATAAAAAACAAAACTGTGAAGTGTTATGCTACAGGAAATGTCTACTTCAGCTTTATCTCAGATAGACAGGTAAATGCAAAAATGTTAAATGTAAAAAATTTCATTTTATCTGCATTAGCAGAAGAATGAGTCCCTGCTTCATTAACAGTTTCAAAAAGTGTGTTATGCTTGATTCTGCTAATGATACTGTAAACATTTGCTTCAATTCATGGCAACATATGCATTTTGATTTCTTGAGATTCAAATAAACAGCAAAACCACTTGTAATCACTAATCTCTCTATTCAGTAGACATAATAGACCGAGTGTGTCCTTTAGTCACTGTATGATGTATTATACAGCAAGCATACTTTATTGAATTTCCAATGATGGTAAGTTGTAGCATTATACATTATTTTCCACACTGAACACACAAGTCACTATCATTAGTTAAGATACATTTAAACATTTCTATTTTAGAAGGTTAGCATATTTACACTCTGCACTCAAACATGATAAGAAGGAATGTTATTGAGGGCTTTACTTTTTTTTTTCTTTTAAGAACTGTATTTTATCTTTCCTTGCAAGTGATCTAAGTGAGAGTCTTACACAAAAAAAAAAGAAAGTTATTGTGACATGCCATTTATATCAGGTTTTGAAACCACTAATGGTCATTTTATGTTCAATTGTTCAGCTTTTCATGTGATGCATGAGTATTTTTTTTTCTGTCTATGTATTTAGCATTTACTATTGGGAACTATAGCTAGAAAGAATCCAACAACTTTATTTACCATTAGTGCAACCTGCTGTTTTATCTTATAATTAATGTTGATTAATTGAGAATACTCATTGCCTGAATAGGCCATGAACTACTTCTGACAAAATAATCTACATATAAACATATGAATGACAGTATACAAAGCTCTGTGATATGTCTCTCCCTTAAAATATGCACCAACACAGTCATAAAAGTTCATGTAATAGAAATAGGTAGAAATTTGATGAACTGAGTCACAGATAGGATTAAATAAATATTGTTATAAATGTAGTTTCTTAGATGTAAGCAGGTTTTTACAAATAATAAATACATAGGTATAGGTATAGGTATAGGTAGATATAGGTAAATATTTAAAAATATGGTCTTAAAACCCATGATTTTTAAAAATGAAATCTAAATACTGAATATTGTTTCAAATAATAAAACTAAATTAAATTTCAATATTAATAGCTAAATATCATTTTGTTCCACCTCAGATATATTACAAATATAGAAGACATTTAAAAAGCAGACAAGCTTTTGACACTAAGAAATTCCAATAGGTCTTCTAAAATTTTCACCTCTGCTATGTAAATGTCACCTTTTATTTTTTTGTATTGTGTATATGTGTGTGTTGTATACTATTTGTTCAGCTTATAAGAGTTACTTGCTATGAAAATCTCTTGTGACTTTTTATAGTAAGCTTTTACTGGAAATGATAGCCTTATGCTATCAAATACTATTTCTGCAATTCAAACTCCATGTTTACGGTTGAATCAACTTGCACTTCAGATTTGTGGTGTACTTACTTCCACTAAAGAGACATATGACAGGAAAAAAAGATCCATTATTTCAAAGAAGGACAAGTCAACTGTACTGTAGACCTAATCTGAGCAACCAAATGGTTATTTCCTAAACTAACATTTCATACAGCCCCATCTGCCTAACTCTGAGGACACAAAACATTCTTCAGTAGGTAAGATGAAAGTAGTACATCGTATTCTTAAAAATTTATTGTGTTGTAAGAAGACAGCTAAAAAAGTTACACTACTACATTACAATTTCTACAGCATCCATTTTATTTTGGCAATTGAAGTACACAAAAAATGTGAACAAAAATAAAATTAAATGTGAGGAAAACTAAAATTATTTAAGAAAATAATCTGTGAATTAATGTGAACATTAATTACATTTTAAAAGCTTTATACAGACATAGGTTACATTTTGCTGGAACTTGAAAAAAGAAGATGGCATGTACAAAAACAGTGATCAGCAGTTCAGCTGAACTCTTTCAGAAAGACTGAAGGTCTCATGAATGTCATATTTTTCAATTAGTTTCTTCGGGAATTTTTGTAGTTTATCAATCTTCATAGAACTATTCACCATTTTTTTTCAATCACCTCAGAGGGAAGATCTGAACATAGCTATGTATAAGTGAAGGAAATGATAGGTATGATATTCCATTGAAATATTGAAATATCAACTACTACGTAATAGCAGTGTAGCTGAATCTTCTTGGGTTACAGAAGCCATTTAATCCTTTTTTCCACATATATTGTTTGGATTCTAAAACAACAAAATTGTCTAGATCTAGTATGTCCAAGACCATATAAAATTCTTAGTTATTTAGAATCATAAAATGGTTTCAGTTGGAAGTGATCTTTTAAGATCATCCAATCCAATGCCCCTGACGTGGACAGGGAGTCTTTCACTATATAAGGTTGCTCAAAGCCCCACCCAACATGACTTTGAATACTGGCATGGCTGTCTATCCATATCTTCTCTGGGTAACCTATTCCAGCGTCTCACAATCCTTATAAAAATTGCCTTCTAGATGTTCAATCTAAACATTTTTGTCTTTCAGTTTAAATCTATTGCCATATTCGCTCCGTCTTTCTTATAAGCCCTCTTAAGTATGGAAAGGCCACAGTAAGGTCTCTCTTGAACCTTCTCTTCTCCAGGCTGAGCAACCTGAACTGTCTCAGACATTCTTTACAGGAGAGGTGTGTTTCAGCTCTCTCAGCATTTTTTTTGCTGTGTTCCTCTGGACCTATTCTATCAGGTGAATATCTTTCTTCTTTTTAGACTCCAGAAATGAATGAAGTACTCCAGCTGGGATCTTACCAGAGTAGATTATAGGAAGAGAACCTCCTTCTGTGACCTGCTGGACTTGCTTCTTTTAATGCCCATAGTATGATTTGCTTTCTGAGCTCCAAGGACACATTGGTGGATCATGTCCAGCTTTTCACCCACTAGTACTCTCTATTACATATACACAGTGTTGTTCTCAATTCATATAGTATCATATTGTATCATATCGTATCATATCATAGGTTATGTTGGAAATTATCTAGTTCCAGCCCCCCTGCCATGGGCAAGGACACCTTCCTCTAGATCAAGGTGCCCAAAGCCCTATCCAACCTAGCCTTGAAAACTTCCAGGGATGCAGAAGTGTTACCCTATTTAGGTAACCGTTTTCTATGCCTCAACACCATGATAGTGAAGAATTCTTCCTTATACATAACCTAAATCTTCTTTCAGTTTGGAGTCATTATTCCTTTTTCTATCACTACATGTCCATCTCCAGCTTTCTTGTACAGACACTTTAGGTACTGGAAGGCCACTAGAGGATGAAGCCTTTTCTTCTTAAGACTGAGCAATCTCAACTCTCTAAATCTTTCCTCATAGGAGAAGTGTTCAAGGCTTCTGAGCATTTTTGTGGTCCTCCTCTGTATATGCTTTGATGCATGTCCTTCTTATGTTGAGGGACGCAGAATTCGCAGGAGTAGAGTAGAGGAGGAGAATCACCTCCTTTGACCTGCTGGCCACACTTTCTTTGATGCAGCCCAAGATACAGTTGGCTTTCTGCATTGCAAGTGCACATTGCTGGCTCAGATTCAGTTTTTCATCAATACCACCAAGCCATTCTCCACTGGGCTGCTTTCAATCCACTCATCACCCAGTCTGTATTTGTGCTTGAAATCTCTCTAACTCAGATGCAGGACCTTGCGCTTAGTCTTACTGAAATTCCTAGGGTTCACACAGGCCCACTGCTCAAGCCTGAAATGGTCTCTGAGGTAGGCATCCCTTCCCTCTCTCTAACCAGATGCAACATTCAGCTTGATATCAACTGCAGACTTGCTGAGAGTGCACTCAATCTTCCTGTTTATATGACTGGTGAAGATACTATGTAGTCCTGGTGTCAGTATGGACTCCTGAGTGACATCACTCATTACTGGTTCCCATTACTGGACATTGAGGCCTTGAATGTAATTCTTTGCATATGGCCATTCAGCTAGTTCTTTTTCATCTAATAGTACATCCATCAAAACTGTAAATTTCTAATTTACTGACAAGTGTGTTGTGGAAGACCATGTCGCAGGCCTTACAGAAGACAACATAGCTGATATCAGAAGCTCTTTCTTTGTCCATTGATGCAGTCACTCCAACACAGAAGGCTATTAAATTACTTAGATGTGGTTTTCCCTTGGTGAAGCCACTTTGGCTGTCTCTAATCACCTCTGGGTCTTGCACTCTAAAAATAATGTCCATAAAGAACTGACAGCTCTGTTCAGCAGCTTTGTTCTTGAGGGAACTTTCCCAGGGAATACCACTCAAATTCATTAAACAAGTCTATTCATTGTCTTAAAATTCAGTTTCTTGACTTTACTCTCCACCAGGCCATATCCCTTAAGACTATGAATTCCATCATGGAATCAGCACTGGAGTCCAATCTGCCACCAATCACAGAATCATAGAATCTCAAGGGCTGGAAGGGATCTCAAAAGATCATCTAGTTCAACCCCCCTGCCAGAGCAAGACCACCTAGAGGAGATCACAAAGGAACTCATCCAGGTGGGTTTTAAATGTGTCTAGAGAAGGAAACTCAACAGCCCATCTTGAACTCTTTATTTGTTCGTTTTGTTAAACATCAGGTCCTGTAACACTCATCCTCCAGTTGGGATGACTGCTATCTGGACTAAGAAATTATCTTGAACACACTCCAAGAGTCTCCTGATCCACCTGAATTTGCACCCTTGTTATAAAATATCTTGCAACAAAAGTGATGTGTTTTCTGAATAAAGACACATTTTTTTACAATTTTATAATCCCTCCATTGTCATAATTTTTCAAATTTTCATTGCAATAAAACTTTTTACTTTGATTCTTCAATCAGTTTGATTTCCAAAAAGGTGACCGAATATCTTTTAACCTTTTAATACATAATTGTAAGTTCATTTTTACCATGTTTTCCATTAATATTGTAGTTTTGTTTTGATAACTCTAATCCCAGTGACCCTAAATTCTTAGATTAATATTTTTCTGTTGCAAATGCATTATCTGAGATTATCAGATTATCATCTGAACATGAATTAAACACTTTATCAATATGTTTCATTTTATATACCATTCCTAATACAATTCTTATATCACAACAATCACTCTATTATTAACCAACAGGTACTAAATATGGTATCATGGTCAAGCATATGTCTTCCACATTTATATTAAGTAATTTTCATGGGAAAAAAGAAAAGATGAAAAATATGTCTTTAAATCTGTTTTTTATCTGTTAAAATGGGTCTATAAAAATCACTACTTTGATATTTTCAAGGAAAACTATTTTCCAGACACCTTTAGCAAAGGAATCTCTGAAATTAGAAAGCAGAATTTTTATTTATTTAAAAATTATATTAAAATATGCTTTTCCAGATAATGAATGTGCATACATTTAATTTATTAAAACTGTCATTATTTTATTTATGTTGAAATGTGTTATTTTTTTAAAAAAAGTTAAATATATTTCCCTGATATATTTCAACACATCAGATTTTTCTACTTTTTATGGGAAGTAGATGATATCCATTTTTTTCTATTAGCATGAGTTGTGTATAAGATACTAGACAAACCAGACAGACTTTCTTATATTTCTTGGAGAACTTAGATTTGCTCATCTATAAACTGAGGTTCTCTAAGTCTATGTCCTGAGCTTTAAATATAAGATGATCTCACAGGAAAGAAAACTATCTCCATGAAGGTTTAAAAAAAAAATTAAAACCACAACAGTTCTCTGCCAGTGTTATTACATCTCAGTGTTCTAATTTTTACCTTCTTTCCTACTTTTATCTTCTGCTTTTAATTAATGTCTATGTCTTTGTGTCTATCAAATTTGTGGACTAATGAAGTTACAGGAAGATATTTTTTAAACATATATGTAATTTTTTCATAATGATGATTTATGAAAATAAAATTACGTAGGACAATGGTATGTAGATTATAGAAGCAGTGGAAGACCTAGTAGACTGAAGAAATGAAAGAATGTATTTAAATATATCCTACAGTCTGAAAATGCATAGACAATGAAGATACACTGTGACTGCATGTACAGCCCTACTCTGTTTTATCCACTCTCTGTGTTTCTGCAATCATATATTCAGCATTCACAAACTGGGTCTTGAATCTAGACAAAAAAAATCAGAAATGGAAAAAAATAACCTTATAATTTCCTTTTTCTTTTTTTCCTTACATCAGGAAATGCTCATTTACCCAAATAAAGTATATATTATCTTGTGAATACCTAAAGTTTTAAAATTACCTAGCAAATTAATAGAAGTATTATGAAGTTTCAAAAGTATCAACACAGCAATCATGTGTTGTTCATTAATGGTATTAATCAAATGAAATATAGATATCAACCCAGATGTGTGAAACTTGAATGAAAACTCCAATGAAAAGACTTGACACCTCATCAAATCTATTAATCTTCTATAAAAAGTATTTATTTATTGCATATAAAAATAATATATAATCTTCAAATAAAATTCTAAGTTATAAAACAAATTTATTTTTTAAACTTGCTTATCAAGGAATCTTACTTTCCTGAAAAATTTGATGATGGAATTACTGTTGCCAGCTTTGGCAAAGAGTAAACTATTGTGGAACTATTTACATTGGAATTTGAGTGGAACATCAGAGCTTCAGTGATGATATAAAAATTTATTTTATTAATTGGAAAGTATATACATTTTAACAGTTTTTAGAGAGGGTATGATCCAAGAACCTGACAGAGATTTTAGGGGAGAAAAGTTTGATAATTTTCCTAGAGCAAAACAAATATATCTGTTTCTGTTTAAATGCAGAGCTAAGGCTTGACCTTAATTGAAAGCAAATCTGGAGAAAATTATTCCTGTGTTAGAAGGGGAGGAAAGGGGAGTGTGGGGAGCGTTATCACCTGATTAAATTTGAACATGTAGCAGCTGTCTAAAACTTCTGAAAGTGTTTGAGGGTTAGGAAGTCTTGAGAGTAAAAACATCAATGATTAAAAGAAAGTCAGACATAGATGTTTTCTCCCAGATTTAGATATGTTTAATGCATTCTAAAATGTATTACTTATATTATTCAGGTAAAGCCAAGTCCAAAACTCAAAAAAAGCCAGTTAAGGTTTCTTCTAAAACCCCAGTTTGGCACTGATATACACTGATGTGTATATGCATCTGTCCTGATTAGCCCTCAGCTACATACTCATGTCTTTTAATGATACTTCTCACAAAGAGTTACTGATTCTGTCTTACTTATAATTTCCCTGGCAGCACAAGATACATACAGTATAAGTTGCAGAAACAGGAGGCATCTCACCTACACCTGTATTTAGTGAAATATCTACTCTGAACCCATAAGGAACTATAGAGCTCAAATTATTATGAAAATTGAAACCCATAGAATCAGAAATCATCACATCAGCATATTAGCTGATGCTTTATAATTTTGTCTGTAATCTCACTGCCTCAGTTTCCCTTGTGTAAAATGACATTAATATTGTCTCACCTCATTTGATTATTCTGAAGATCTATTAATAATAGTACAGATCTAAGATCTAAGATAAAAACATCTCAGAAAAATCCATAGGAGAGTTAATAATTCAGCAGTCAGAGAAAAGTTTTAATAACTTTCATTCATGAAAGACAGTGAATAATACTTGAAAACACTGAATATTAACTTTCTAAAGCTCAATTGAAAACTGTTATAAACTGGAAACCTTTAAAATACACAAGCTCTTTTCGTGTCTGATAGCTTTTTGGAAAAATAGACAAACTTCTGAATATCTGGGTAAAAATTATATATTTTAAAAGATTATATTATCTCTCATGCAAAGCTTTTTTTGAAGTAGAAAATATTGGCAATCTTAAATTTGCTTCCCTGACTTGTATCGACTGTCTCATGTAGTATATTTCTCCATGCAATATTTGCACTAGATGTTCCTATAAAGAGAATTACCTATTATACAAGACATGTCCATTTTTCTACTGATTAATGATGTACGCTAGTATTTCTTCCATGCAGCTGCTATACGTTGGTGTTTTAAGAAAAAGAGTTGAACTAGTCACTTTTGAATTAGTCAGATTTTTTACTTCTTCTTCATATCTGTGCACAAATTCCATTCTCCATGCATGTTTGATATACACGTGCAGACTTGTCCTAATAACATACATTATTTTTTTTTGTTATTAAACAAAAGTGAGGACTTAGCTATCTACACCACAAATGTTTCTGCTCACCAGTGAAATAAAAAGTAGCTCTGTTTTGTTTTCCTGGTGTTTTGGTTTTTTTTTTTTTGATAAAGACCTTTGGCTCATGCTTGATATATTGTCATGGTTTGACATGACAGCCTTTTCTGGTAAGGGGGATGGGGCTGTAAAGATGGCATCTCTAAGAAGTTGTCCCCAGCTCTGAGCCAGACCCACTGCAGAGGCTGAGCCAATTAAACGCCTCCAC
>WBNH01001501.1:0-11321 GCA_013401255.1 Urocolius indicus | reverse complement strand
GCTGCTCCCGGCTCGCAGAGCGCCCCGCCAGCGCGGCCCCGCAGCGGCGCGGAGCCAGCGGCCGCACAGCGCGCCGCGCTCACACTGCTCACGCTGCTCACGCTGCTCACGCTGCTCACGCTGCTCACACTGCTCACGCTGCTCACGCTGCCTGCGCCGCCGCGCGGCCGCCCCGGGCGCGCCCGCCATTGGCGGAGAGAGAGAGAGAGAGAGAGAGAGAGGCGGGCAGGGGCTGCCGCGCGGGGATGGCGCGGAGGGCACCGCGTGTGCCTCGAGTCGCGTTTACTCGTCGTTCATCGGTGAGCAGGGCGGCCTGAGGTGTAAGGAACGAGGCGGCCTTTACGGTGGGAGCTCGTAGCAGTGCAGCGGTGACACGGCAGCAGCCCTTCCCGGAGGGACAGCAAAGGTGGGATGTCCTTTATAGAACGGAACTGTCCTTTAAGCAAGAACAAGGAGACGAGTGTCTTGGGAAACAAGCTCTGGTGGTTAGAAGAAGGGGTTAATGCCCAGGCTCGAGTAACAGCGTTTAGGCTGGGATGACCATAAATCAACAGCCTTATTGCCTGACCCTGCTCTGTATCCTTGAAGAGGGAGCAGAGACTGATAAGGAGGGAACCTCCAGCCTCTGAAGGCACAAAGGCAGAAGGTACCAAATTAACATGAAGTCAGCAAATATCTGCAGCAACTAGGTCAAAGGTAAAGGTGTCAGGAGGAGATCACGACCATCAACTCACCTACCCAATTCATAGCCCAGACACAAAAGAAGAGGGTGGAGGAGATGAACTGAGCATGTGTACTCATTTACATGCTGGGTGAAGGACTGGGAACCGTGCACTAAATAGAGCAACAATACATATGTATTAGAATATAATCTATGCTAAACAGCCCCAGTTCCTGCAGGCTTTCCTGGTAAGGAAGATGCTCCAGTCCCCATATCATCTTGGTGGATCTGCAAATGAAAAGTATCTGTGTTCTTTGTGTATGGTAAAGATCAGTGGAAAAGCAGGTGTCAAGCCTTTTTCAAAGGGAACTGACAGGTCCGTTGCAAAACCAGCCTGAGGTGGCCTGTAGGTTCAGGTGATTTTGATGTGCAGAGGGTTGTGGTTGAGACGTTTGGTATACACATTAAATTCTCTAGAATGACGGCTGTGTGAGGCAAAACCATCCCATGGGGATCCCTTGATCCCCAGGGACACTTGACTTATGCTGCTGTGGTTTGGTCTCTTGGTGTCCATGTCAACTCCCTAGTAGTCTTTTGATGGTTTCATTCATGTAACAAGACATTTTTATGTTTAGAGCCTAAGAAATTAATTTTGTAAGATTTGTCACAGTTTTGACTCTGATAATTTTGACATCTATTCAATCCAGTTGCCATTTTTAGCAGGTGGAAACAAGACTTGTGTTGTTTTCCATGGGAATGGGATTGCAGAAAACTTTAAGGAGCGTTTTACTGGGATTTTCCTCACAGTTTGAACCTCAGTGCTGGAATCCTACAGGATGGCAGCATGAACGATTAGGTGAGGAGTTTGCACAATAGGTCAACTACAACTTTAAATGTGAAACCAAACAAATGCTCTCCATGACACTGGCAGCACGTAACTTTTTTTGTGGTCTGTTCCCAGCTAACGAGTATGCTGGCTCTTCTACATCTGTAATTTGATACGAAAAGGTAGGAATTGATTGATCCCCCTTTTTTTTTTTCCCCTTTCCAAAATCTTATACCACTACAATTACAGTAAGCCAAAGCCTTCCTCACAGGAGGAGCGGCCTTTAAACATCACTGAAAACTGTGAGTGATGCAAAGCAAGAAGGCAGGGATCCTTTCACCATCTGCCACTGGCTGCCACTGGCTTGGATTTTTGGCCTTGTATCTGGTTTAAGAGTTTGTTGGATTTTTGAGGTTAAACAATTTATCTCTTTCCTTTTTAATGTTCTCCCCACCATGAAACGTGGCTCAACCTCCCCTGCTGCACGGGAGCGCTGGTGTGGGAGTCGCTGTGTTTGTACCTGTGGTGAAAGACCTGCCTGTGCATTTTTCAGAACAAAAGGTTTGGTGAATCAGACAGCTCAAGGGATGAAGGCGTGCAGGGAAGAGGCCCGAGTTTTAACTGTGATGAAAATCATTTCAGATCCTTTCAGCATCTGGCCTGTGCTGGCCAACCACTGTTCTTTCAGAGGCAGCTGAGCCTGCTGAAAGTGCTACTGAACTTGTTCCTTTATTTTGCAGTACAGGACAAAGCAGTATCCCCCTGGTTTACTCTTCCTTCCTTTTGTTCTTTAGTGTTTCTTCCAGCCGCGTGATTTTTCTTCTGCTTCTTCCTCAATCACTTGTCAAAAGCTTTCCCTCTTTTTATTACAGCATTCCCGTTCTGTGCCACTACCCCCCAGAGCTCTCCCTTCCCGTTAACGCTCAACTGCAACTCTTCCCAGTGGGGCTGCAAGTTTGCAGAAGGCACGGCAGAAGGCACAGCCCTGGTTCCTGCAGACTTTTGCTTTTTCTCACGCCGAGGGTTCTGTGCAAACGCAACCACACGTACCCACACACACACACACACACCTCGACGCTCCATCTTCCCCCCGCTCAGAAGAACTCATTTGGCTACTTCACGATTCAGAGCGGGTGCAGAACTGATAACGCGCACCCCTCTTGCAGCGGCCGCCGTCGGGGTCCTCGCGGGTGCCGCAGACCCCCACTGGCGCCAGCTGGAAGCGCTGGCTGAGGCCGAGCCGTGCTCGCCCCGTCCCGGCCGCCGTTTCCAGCAGGGGCTGCACGTCGGGGGCGGCGCGCTAGAAGCGAAGCGACGCAAAAACGGGCCTCGGCGAGCCGCGTGAAAAATCCATCCTCCGCTTCGTTAAAAAAAAAGTCATCTGCGGGCCCGTCCCACTCGCGGCTGCTCTCGTCTCACGCCGCGGGCTGCGCGGCGAGCGCAACTCCGCCCGCGGCCACGAGAGCAGGCGGCCGGCGGGGAGGNGCCGCCGGGGCGCTCCCGCCGCCGCTGAGCTTCGGCGCCCTCGGGCGGGGCGGAGGGGCGGCGCCCGCCAAGTTGTGCGCTGAGGCGAAGGCGCCGCTTCCTCTTCGCCCTCCCGGCGCTCGCCGCTGNCCGTTTCCAGCAGGGGCTGCACGTCGGGGGCGGCGCGCTAGAAGCGAAGCGACGCAAAAACGGGCCTCGGCGAGCCGCGTGAAAAATCCATCCTCCGCTTCGTTAAAAAAAAAGTCATCTGCGGGCCCGTCCCACTCGCGGCTGCTCTCGTCTCACGCCGCGGGCTGCGCGGCGAGCGCAACTCCGCCCGCGGCCACGAGAGCAGGCGGCCGGCGGGGAGGCGGCGGCGCGGCCCCTTTAAGGCCGAGGGTTCGCGGCGCCTCTCGGCGAGTCACCCCGCGCCGCCGGGGAGCGGCGTCACGTGGGGCGCAGTCTTGTGACCGGCCGCGGGCGCAGCAGCCGGGGCCGCGGTTGCGGGGCGCTCGGCGAGGGGCCGCNCGCTCGCCGCTGCGCTCGGCTCCGCTCCGCTCCGCGGGGCCGGCAGCGCCGCCGCCTCCCTTCCCCCCCGCCCCCAGCATGGACAACAAGCCCCTGCTGCAGGAGCGGCCGCCCGCGTACAGCCCCGCCGCGCAGGGCGCGGGCTACGACTACGGGCAGAGCAACTACGGCACCATCCCCGCCCCGCAGCCCGGCTTCCAGCCGCCCCCGCCCTACCCGTACCCGGGCGCCGCGGCTGCCGCAGGTGGGTCTGAGGCGGCGGGGAGGGCTGCGCTGGCCGCTGGCTTGCGGGGGGAGGATGAGGAGCGGCTGTGGGCAGAGAGAGGCTCTACCCCCGTCCCTGTGCACCCCGAGGTGACGGGCGCGGGGCGGGAGGGGGAAGCCGCGGGGGCCGCAGCCCGGCGCTGCGCTGTAGAGAAGGGCCGTGGCCTGGCCCGCGGAGGGGCTGCCTGGCGAAGCGGAGGAAACTCCTGAGCCTCTCCCGCGCGAGGTTTCCCTGCCAGGAGTCAGGCGAGGCGAGGGGAGGGGAGCGGCTCCGTTTGCACGCTTGCAGGCAGCGAGGGAGGAGGCGCGCAGGGCGCCCAGGCGTTCCCAGCGCCACCTCTTTCCCCTCCTTCCCTCGGTGCCTCCGAGCTGTAACGTCGAGTTTGTGTTTGGCCCTCCCAAAAACACCCACAGAGTTTGCACGCACCCCTCAGATGTGAGCGTTTTCTGGTTTAAAATGGCAAAGAGACATGACAGTGAAACAGACCCCAAACTTGCACTTTTCTTTGCATGCACTTCGCTGCACTCTAGTTAATGTTTGGGGTTTCTTTTTCTGGTACACTTCAGTAGTCTTGGAGAGGCTTAAGCAGGTGAGTAGACACAGCACTTTTGTTAACGGAATTAATACTAATTAATCACCGTCAAAGAAGTAGCCTCTCAGGAAAGACTGTGGAGATAAGGGAGTGTGTCAAAAGCATTGGATAGAATGTTGGGGCCATAGATTGATTTCCTGATAATAATGTGGAGCTTATTTTCCTACTGTTCAAATGTCGCTGAATATTTTTGTTTAAATTTTAAGTAGTGAGATTGGACTTCACAGATGCATAACTCTATGTAAGAAAATCTGAGAACTGTGTCCTGGAAGAGAAGCTTAAAATGGATTGTGTCTGTACCCCGACTGTATGATTATGCTGGATACATCTACCCATCCCTTTAAGAAGCATTTTCTTTATTTTTAAATTTCAAATGCCAGTGCAGTAGTTGAGGGCTTGTGTTTTCTAACTACAGCTGTTAAAATGACACATTCACTAGCTAATAAGATGCATTTTCTGAAAGGCTTTTTTTCCCCCCCCTGTGCTATGCAACCTGCTTCCTTTCCACTTGCAGCTTATCACTCCTACCTCTCTGTCAGATGATAAACGTAATACATGGAAGTTAAACTGGAAACCAGAGGAAGATTCATTCTCTTTCAGCTAGTTTGTCCCCTGGAGTGGGACCTACCTGATACGTAATTCCCAGAAGTGAACACCGTGATCACTGTTTGTTTAAACTCTTATTTTTTCTGGCACTCAGTGTTGAAACAAATCCTCACAGTTAATTATTAGCTCACTGTTCTCTTTAGATGGTTAAATTGTACTGGATACTTGGGCTTATGAAGTGGCTTTGCTATTAGATGTGCTGAGTAGAGTTTTCCAAGTGATTTTGATAGAGCTTCTTGAAGTGCTCGATCAAGACTACATTCCTATTTATTTGTTTCCGTGTTCTTTTCCCATAAGTTTTAACTGTTACCATTGTTCTTTGTGCTTTACCTGCAGTGACTGAGTTTTGTTGTTGCTTTCTTTTTTATTGTAGGGTATGCTGTTCCTCCACCGCCACCCCAGCCAAACTATTCGAGCACGTACACCATTATTCAACAGCCTGCTACCACCACTTCTGTAGTAGTAGTTGGTGGCTGTCCTGCCTGCAGGTAAAATAGCTCTCCAGTTAAGAAATAAACTCAGTCTTGGCTTTTATTTTTTTAAATTGCAGTTTTCAATAGCTTGTCCTTCTCTATGTCTGTACCAGAAAAGAATTAATTGAAAACTGCCAAAATTCAGCAGCCCAGTGCTTGAACCGATGTAGCGTGAAATCGTTGGATGAAAACATGAATCTGTTCTTTATGATGGAGGAAGACTTGTAAGCAGTATTTTTAGTGAAAAGGTAGTTCAGTCACAGATATAAAGGGTCAGTTCTTGAGGGAGAGGATGACAGGAAGTCTTTTCTGAAGTGTGATTGCGGGTAGCATGATTTTATTGTGAAACTTTGTGTAATCTTTGGCCATAGTCACTTCTGGTCATACAGCTATCCTGTGGCAGTGCTTCCGCTGCTCTGGTGTGTGACCACGTTCCTAACATCCAGACTAGGCAAAACCAGGCAGGGTGATTGTCAGTATTGGCTGAAAACTCAGTTTTTTAAGGCTTTAAAAGATCTCTTACTTAAAAAGCCCTCTTATTGCAGAAGAATGAGGCAATCAATAGCTTTGATTCAAAGTTAATCTGGTGAAGTGGTGAAAACCAGAAAAAGTGGTCAGCTGTTAGCTGGAGTTGCAGCAAAAGACCAACTTCCTCTTCAAAGATCAACAGCCACAAAAAAAACAGGGAAGCAGCCGTTCTGGTTCCACTTTAGTGCTGCAAGTCTCTTTGCATTTCTCAGTTCTTCTCATCCCAGGGTATTAACTCATGGGTGAGGGCAGCCGATGGTGTGGTTCAGCCTCTGGTGTGCGTGGCCAGCTCTGACTCAAATGCAGAATCATTCCTCTGCTGTTAAAACTTACGGGAGGTACCCTAATGGTGTCCTGAGAGGTGGCACTTCATTTTCTCCAAGTCTGAGCTCTTTTTGTATCCATTTTAAAAACATTTAGGGAATAAACTGGATGAAATAGCAGAAATGACACCAAGTTTCAGTGTGATGAATGTGATAGAGATGGTCCCAGTGTCAGAGGCTGTCTTGAGTGCCTTTTGGTTTTGTTAGACTGGCATTTGTCTGAGAGTACCTGCTTTCAAAGCTGGATTCAGATGAGAAGTATCATGTGGTGCTGCTTAAAAACAGATGCCTGCTGAAATGCCAGTAGTTGAAGCTGAAAAACTGGTACAAGGTAGAGCTATTCTTCTAGAAGCTGTATGTTTTAGGGAGGAAAAGTAACCACTGGGCTGTTCAGAGGATGTGGTAGATCCTGGCACCTGAGTAGTTGCATTAAAATGCCTATGCTTAGCTCTACCAGAAGACAGGAAAGATGTTTTGTGTTGCTTGGTGAAAGGCAGGCAGTGTGTTTATACAGACCTGGCCCTCAACCCTGTAAATGTCAAATTGTTTTACTGTAGAAGTGGTCTGCAAGAAAGATTAGTAGACTCTTGCTGCTATCCTTCAGGTTTTCTTTTTTTCTGGAAGTTATCTTGGAATGTTTCAGGAGACAGCTTTGAAGCAATCATGGGCAAGTAAAATAGCTAACTTGAGTCAAATTTGGGAGAGTTATCTTCTGTAAAGTGTTTTTAAAAAGTGACTTCAGTTGAGTGGTTCTCTGAAGTTGTCAGGCTTGCTCTGCTGGAGGTATGCAGTGCTCTGGATGTTGTGGACTCTTTCCTAAAAGCAAAATACTCTCCACAACAACCTTGTTTACTGTTGGATCCTAAGGTTTTGTTTTAGACTGGGGCCGGGAGGGGGGAAGTTGTGAGGAGAAGTATGACATGTTGATTACTAGGAGGCATAGTACCACACTGCTTAAACTGTAGGACTCTTCTCAGCACTTCTTAAATACTCTTGATCAGGAAGTCTAAAGGATGAGTAACTGGTCCCAGGAGTGTACCTAGTAATGGTGTGCCACCGTCCTCTTTGCACTACTAATGTGGGTTTTTTTTCCTTAATTTTCTTTAGAGAAGGAGTCAAAGTACCTAGGTAGGCAGGAAAAAAGTCAGATTGCTCGTCTTTTGACTAGTGAGGAGATTCATAGTTTGGTAATTCAAGACAAAAGGCAGGATGACTGAGTGGGAAGCATAATATTAGAAGTACTCATGGGAACGTGTCAGGGTTCACGGTCTGGGAGGTTACACTGTCTGCTTAGAGAAGGAGCTCATAATCCTATTTGACTTTTCAAGATCTTAAACATAGTTCTAGTTTACTTCCTTGACCTGGAAACCTATTTTGTAAAGAATGCAACATGCAGCTACAACACTGAACAGAAAAGTTGTTTAAAGGGTATTAATAAGCATTAAAAAAGCTTTTAATAGCACATACAAAAACTTGTCAAGTCAGTCATCCTGTTAACTTTTCTGTTTTGATGCTGTGATTGATTGTTAGAGAAGTCCATCTGCCTTAGGTCATGTGGAAAGAGCTTGTGGCTGTGGAGTCACATAACCAGTATTTCTACTGTCAGAAATACAAATCTTTTGCACCATGGCAGTTAGGAATGTTAGTCATTGAAATCAAAACCATTTCCAACTTAACATACGTGGCATTAAGGAGAAAAACGCAGTGTTGGTCTGTTACTTGGGTGGGAGTCTAATACAGGCACAAATGATCTTGGGATTAATAAACTAGCTACACTACAGGTGATCTTTGGACTTGATTTCTGATACGAAGTAATAAAGAGTACAAATTACCTCCAGAAGTAACCTCTCTACAAGTAGGTAGTAGGCTCATGATCACTATGTAATTGCATTTTTTTTTTCTGTCTTTGAAACATTTGCTGCATCTGAGGGATGACATGACTCTCCTGTCCTGCAAGCTGTACCTCTTGCTTAGAGATTCATTAGATCATCCTAATTCATTGGTCAGTGTTGTTTTCTAATTAGAAACTTCAGCATTAATGTGTGTTCCATCCTTCCTTGCATTATTAAAATGTCTTGTGTGGTTGCAGTTTTGTTCTCTTAGTGTGATTTCTTCTCCCAATCCTGATATACAGATAATTAATCTGAGTTGCAGAATCTCATCAGCTTTGTTGCTTGTAGTTTGACATCTGAGGATCAGCCAAGTCTTGCTTTTAAACTATTTTATGTTCCCAAGTACAGGCTGAGTCATTACAGTCACTGGGTAGAACGAAGTGCACAAGAATGTTTGCTTTCCTATTACTGAACAGAAACATCCCTTTGAAAGCTGTGAAAACTTTGTCTGCATCTGATGTTTGCAAAAGATGGTTCTTTCTAAGTCTGGGATGGAGCTTGTGATGGACCATGTTGGGTTTTTGTTTTCCTGTTTAGCAAGTAATCAGTTCTTTGGAAGAAGGATGAGGAAAAGGATGTAACACCACTGTATTGGGGCAGCTTCCTCTTCTGACGTTTGCAAAACATGTGCTTAAAGTGTTGTAGTGGGTCCTGAATTAAAACAATGTTGAAGCTTCTTCCAGGACTGAGTGATGAGACAAGTTTGATTATCACATCTCTTACAGTCTTCTCCCTGCCACAGTTTTTTTTTTGGGAGCTTTTCTTGTTTATTTGGGTTTTTTTTGGAGGTGGATGGTGTTTTGAGAGGTTTTTTGTTTGTTTGTTTGTTTGTTTGTTTTTTTGACTTGACAAAGTAGTAAGTTCTTGTGTTTGGGTTGAAATTTTGTTTTCTTCAATAAGTGCACCTCTCCCGAGACAACAGACCCTTGAGAAAATTGTGCTCAGATGATCAAGTACTTCAAAATTTCAGTCTTCTGGTTTTGCATCAGTGACTTCAATGACAAATGCTATGTGGTTTGGTAGGAGGCTATTCAGGGTAGAGGTTTTCCATAGTTACAACAATGATATTTAAACTTCATGTAAATATTAATGTAATTTCATACTATGTACTGGTTAAATATGAGGAATTAAAACCACTCCAGCTAGCTATTTAGAAAGCATGCCTGATATTCTGAGCAAATGCAGATTGTGGGTTTTAAGAGCGGGCTGACGTGCTAGAGATCCTTTTGTGTCTTGTGACTAAAGCCAACTTGGAAATACCATTTCAAGAGCACTGTAAAGAGGAAAAGCTCTAATAGTGCAGCAACTCCCAACCCTGCTTTTTGTCACTGAGCTGCTCAGCCTGTGCTGGGAATTGGTGCAGCTCCCTTGGCAGCATTTGTAACTTGTGTGTTGTTCAGGCAGGCCAGGCTGGCCATCCCTGCTCTGCTGTAACTGTGGCTGGAGCAGTTAGGGCATGAAATTCACCAATGATTTCTGCACGTGACTGCGAAGAATAAAGCAAGCCTTACTGCAGCAGGCTTGAGCAGATGCCGTGAGTCTGCCACTTGGAATTACTGATTAGGATTGCTGTAACTGCCCCCCACCCCCTAGCCCAAAGGCAGAGGCATGCAGCTGCTTAGCAGGAAGCCTGTTACCTAGGCCCTAAAGAGAGGAGGTGGTAAGCCTGATAATAGGGTCCCAAGTGGGAACAACGTTGCTCTTGCTGTTTCTGAGGATTTTTGTTCTGCTGCTCTCAACTGATTTGTGGACAACAATCAAAACATGTTTTTCGTAATAAATGAGACTATGCAATGAATAAGTTACATCTGGAACGTAGTCCTTAATGGGACTGTATACAAATGATAAGTTGGTCTCTATTGCCCAGTCTGATAGCTTTTCTTTTTTGTTATTGGTGTCACCATTTGTCTTGGTGTCTGCTTTCTGGTAGTCAGGATTTCTTTGAAGCAATGAGTGGTTCTGGGTGAGAGAAGGAAACAAGCAATGAGTGGTTCTGGGTGAGAGAAGGAAACTGGTCTTGCTTGTTGGTAACCAGAAGCGATACTGATTTGGCTCTGTATGCAGATGAGTGAGGAAAAACCATACCAGGTCTCAGTTTAGTTCATCATGGGTAGATGCCCACCATCTTCAGAGAATTTTAACTGGTATGCCTAGCTTAATTTGCTAGGCTAGGCTGTTGTTGTGAAGACACGAAGCTCGTCTCTTAATTAGTGTGTTCTCAGAACTGGAATGAAAGCAGTACTCCTACTGCATTAGAGCAGCCTGGTGATTTGTAGGCATTTCAGGAAAGGCAACAGCTAGATACAGGCAGTTCCCATTGCCAGAATTTCTCTGGCTCTGCAGCCAGCCCTCTGTATAGGAAGCAGAGCCTAAAGCAGAAGGAAGTTCAGATAAATCTGTAAATACTGTGGTGTCTCTTACTTGAAGATGACTTTTAAGGATAATTGTGTTCACATACACATACAGCTAGTGTTGAGGAGGACAAGCCAATGGCTATGTTTAGATCTGGGCTCCTTTCTGTGAATATGGATCAGCAACCGTTCAGTGCCTTCAAGCTGAGGCTAGAGGAGCTGGCATCTCTCTTCATGAAAATTAAAACTGTAAGCATCCCATTCTTACTCAATAGTTACATCTGTAATTGTCAGCTCTTGTGCTGCTTGCAGGTGAAACTTAAGCATGCTTAACCAAGCTGCTGCTGTTGCATTAGCAAGGACAGACATAAAAAGCTCTCTGTGTTTTTATGTTCAAAGTTAAAAACATTTGGTGTGCAGCTTCCAAAGTCCCTGCTTGTCACTGATCTGATGTTTCCATGGAAATCATAGAATCACAGAATGGTGGGGGTTGGAAGGGACCTCTAGAGATCATCCAGTCCAGCCTCCTGCTAAAGCAGGTTCACCTTGATTGAGTCAGTCAGGAACACGTCCAGGTGGTTTTGGAAACCACTGGGGAAGGAGACTCCACACCCTCCCTGGGCAGCCTGTGCCAGGGCTCCCTCACCTGAACAGAAAAGAAGTTTCTCCTTGTGTTCCAGCTTGTCCCCATTACCCGGTGTCCTATCATTGGGCACTGCAGAAAAGGACTCGCCTCGTCCTCTCGACACCTGCTCTTTGGGTATTTGTAAGTATGGATGCTATCCCCTCTATCTTCTCTAGACTAAACAGCC